>CM059998.1:12496124-12520997 GCA_030463065.1 Aphidoletes aphidimyza | reverse complement strand
TAGTATAGAGCGTTCGTGCGATGCACTCATGCTGCATTGCTCAATTTAAACATGATTCACCGCAATCATCTATCGGTTGACAAACGCAAGTGCTAGTATCTGTACTTTTCAGTTCTTGTGACATTTTTCGGGTTTTTATGACGATTTTCGTTTTACCCAATATTTGGAATAATTTCCTTAAAATCCACGATGGAACCAAATTCTGTAGGCAGGCAAAACTCTTTTGGAGTTTTCAAGAAGTTAAATAGCAGCTTCAGCGCGGTAAAGCATCTAACACCTGAAAAGAATAAGTGTTTCAACTATGCTCATGACACTATACCATCATGTGTGATCATTAGGGTGCATCGATTTCTTAAAAAAAGGTGTATCAAAATCAGCGTAGGGGCGCTCTATACTACACTTCAATTCCAACATTTTTCATACTGGGTGAAGTCTGTAAGTTAATTCCTCTGGCGGCGCTGTCAATTTGAAATTTGGCTGTTTTAGGGCTGATTTTCATAAAAATTCACTCAAAATTTCCTTAGAAATGTCAATAAAACTCCATTTCTTCTCTCTATGTATGGTAAAAAAATGTTTTTCTGGATAAACTACGTCGAATATAATGATTTTTTATAGGTTATTTAAAACAATTTTAAATTTTTTATTAGCCAAACCGGAAAAGTGCCCAAAAACGGTAGTCGAATTGTCGATATACCATAATAAACATGTCGCAAAAATAATTTCAAATATATTCTGATGTGACCAAAACTACTCAATTTGATGAGAACGATCGATTAAATGCCATAATAAGGCCAAAAATGTAACCAAAGATTGTATTTTATTGGGCTAATCGTCAAATTTGAGCCATTTTCGACCAAATATGTTACAAACACCCATTTATCTATATTTTGCGCTATCAAATTCATTCAGTTTCTCCAGTAAAATTAATTTAGAGCTTAGCAAAATCATCAAACACTCGCTTGATTGTCACAAATCCCTTAGGTTTCTTAAAAATGGCCAAAAATCGCATATTTCCAATCAGTTCAATAGTATAAACATGGTGTTTCAGAATTATGTACAGATATTTTTTCCACTGATTCTCGACATCAAGCCGAGAAATATATCCCATGAAAAAACCCATGGGTGTTCGATTTCATGCTTCTTCGAAAGAAGCGAAGCAATAAAAATCTCAGGTAAAAATATTTTTGCCTTTGAGATGACCGACGCAATTGTGTCGCATATCAACGAGCGTGCTTAATCGTCACCTCAGTCGCAACAATGTTGCACATTGGTGACGGCTAGTCAATAAGCAATGACCTGCTTCGGTAAAAATCAAAGCAGAGGCACGTTTGTTGAGTTAATTTGTAAGATCATAAAAATATGATCGTAAATTTTAATTTATGCATTCCTTTCGATCTGTATGAAATCGATCATCCAGTGCTATGCTGACATCAGCATGGCCATAAAAATCGTATTAAGATACAATGTATGTTCTATTGTATTTTCTTGAGAGAAAACTGGAATGCTCAAAAAATAAATATCTTTGGAGCTTCAGTTATTCTCTCACTTCCAATTTGATACTCACCGACTTCGGATGTATTTGAAATAAATGAACAACTGTTCAAGAGAAAAAATCTTAAAAAGAGTTTTATTTCAGTCTCAAAAAACTGAACCAGCGAACAAAACATTGGTGAACCCGACGTGATTCCGATATCGTATCACGGATAAATTTCAAGTGAAATATCAAAATAAACTATATAAAGTTTAAATAACTGAATTCAGTTTGTGATGAGTAAACTTTCCACGAAAAATCCAACGAAATATTAATTCAAATTAAACAGAATTCAGTGACATGGTTGCAGTTTAGTTGAACAGCAAAACAATTGAAATCAAAATCAAAATCTAGTGAATTGACTAAAAATTAATTCAGTGCAACAAGTGAACTTTAACTGAATAATTTTCTGAGTGTCCAAAAGCAAATTCACTCAATAACCTTTTAGTTCGATATTTTTCAAGTGAAACAATCGATTTAACGGCTCAAATCGATACGAACGATAGACAGTCCAAATTCAAAATAAATAGTGCGTGTTTCAAAACAAAAGCGAGCTTTTTCGCGCAGCAAACGTTAACGACTTAGTGAGTTTAAATGGAAATCGGAACAACGAGTATCGCTGTGTATTCAACAGAAGAACATTCTCCTCAGCCAGTTGCAACCGAGCAACGTTCAAAACCTCCATTATTCGTGAATGGTGCCTTGTGGGTCAAAAGACCAGAAAATAAGAAATTTTCCGAACGAGTTCGAATCGGAGTCAGTATTCGAGCTTTAAATCAAAAAGGCACGGAACAACAGTGGCTAGGATTATTGGCGAGAAAACCCGTAGAAAGTGCATCAAGACGCGGCTTTCAATTAGACGAGCCATATTGGTTCGGAAAAGGAATAACTTGGGTTATTCCAACGGCTCTCTTCGATACGACGTCAATTAAAATATCATTGGAGCCTTCCCCATTACTGACATCAGGATTTATGGTAGAAATCTACCGACGGGACTCAACTATCTACCACGAAGTACAACCGTCTGAAACCCTCAGCGCGGGCGCAGAAATCCAATTCAAGGTAGATTGGAACCTACACACCAAGGGATCGACGGCACTTCCAAAAGTAAAGGGTTTTCATTGGATCAAGGGTAGCCTCGAGAGGGCTAGGCAGCCAAAGAGTTACTACGAATCGGACAGCGAATAAGTATCCGATCAACAGGTAAATTCCAACCGATTTAATTTAAAAAAAAAAAAAAAAATATATATATATATATATAACATATTCAATTATCACTTAAGTTATATTGTTAGAACATGTCAATCGAGTCGATCGAAGATTTGATTTCGGACTTCAAAAGAGAAGTCGACTCACTATTCAATGACGAGCAAGCGGCCGTCATTGATATTTACGCGAAAAAGGGGTCGTTGACTTCCTTGTTGGGAATTATTAATTCCCAAGCGTTAAATGAAAAACAGAAAGCAAGTGCTGAAATTCAGCAATCGATTGATGCTCAATTGAGAGAGCTAAATCGATTAGCAAACCGAGCATTTGCTCGAATCGATTTTCTCAGCACAAATCCGTTGCCCAAACCAATGAGAGAAATTGGCGCAAGGCCAAAAGTCACAAAGACCGAAATTCCCTCAGAGGCAACTGGAGTGCAAGGAAAACGGGCTGATGCTCCAAATTCAAAGGCTTCGACTATTGATCAGCCAATTCAAACTGAGCCAACATTGGCCAGTGCTCCTCCCGATATGAATGTGATGAATGCCATTCTGGAGCAAATTCGTATCGAATTCGAACGAATTAGAAATGACTCTGCCACAGCAAGGGCGGGTCCTTTTCCAAGCTCACGGAACAATTCAGTCATAAGTACACATGATGTTCCGGAGCCAATAGAGCCCATTGATTTGGGCGATGCATCCAATGAATTCGTAAACCAGCAATTGAAACAATCCAAACCAAAATTGGAGCAGCCGGTCGTTCAATTAAAATTTGATAAGTTTGTTCTCTCCGAATTTTCTGGAGATAGAACCACTTGGATAAGATTTAGAGACGAATTCAACGAATATGTGCATGAAAATAAACATTTGTCTAATATGATGAAATTCCATCAGTTAAGGACACATTTAAAGGGAATTGCCTTAGATGCATTAAACGGATATTCTCTGAGCGCGGTTGATTATGAAGCTGCATGGAAGTTATTGATCGAACGATACGACAATGAATTTCGTATCATTCAAGAATACCTCAAAAAGTTCTTTGAACTTCCATACTTACCGCAAAACCCGACGGGCAATCAATTTTTAAACATGATTAACAAAACGAATCAATTGATTCGAGTCATGCCAACTTTTGGGTTTGACGTTTCGTCTTGGGACCCAATTGTAATTTTTTGTTTAACGGCTCGCCTAGATTCATACACTTTACGTAAATGGAACGACCAAATCAAAAAGCGTCAACGCATTTTATTGAGTGAAATGATAGAGTTCCTTGAGGTTCAGTCGAGTGAGCGTTTTGCCATCTCCACTGAACCACGGCCAATTGAACGAAAGGACGGTGCCAATTCAAAAAATAAAAAGACCCGTTATTTCAAAAATTCCAATGTTATGGTGGCCGTAAAACAACAGCAATGTCTGCAGTGTAACGCCAATCATCCAGTATGGCAATGTAAAATATTTGAAGCCTTGCCAGTAAAGGATCGAATTAAAAAGGTCCGAGATAACAAAAGGTGCCTTCGCTGTTTAAATTCGCATTCCAAAAAGGACGAATGCAAATTTCGTGGCTGTAAGTATTGCCATGACGCTCACAATGATTTGTTGTGTTACAAAAGGGAAAATTCCTCAACGGAAAATCCTGTTAGCGACAAGGGGAACGAGCAAGTCCCCTCCACTTCTTCGAATTGACAACGAGTTGTCACTTCACTTTCTCTTGAGAGTGAAAAGTCCCATCCAGTACTTGGGACAATTCGCGTTCCGGTCAACCATGGAAAACCATGGAATAGCAATCTTAGAGCGCTATGTGACACAGGTTCGCAAGCTAATCTGATAACCTTATCAGCGGCCAAGAAACTTGGGCTCTCAATTGAAAAGGCTCGAGCACAATTAATTGGTGTTGAATCGAACTCCAGTACAGCGAGAGGCATGACATATATTGAACTTTTAATGCCAGGTGAAGACCGAGTGTATAAAGTGGAATTTTGTATCGTAACCCATATCACTCGGAATTTGCCAATTGAGGCAGTGGATATAAGAAATTATTCTGAATTCACGGCTTTGAAACTGGCTGATCCAGATTTTGGAAAGCCAGGTGAAATTGATGCTTTAATCGGTATAAACCTATGGGTTAAAATACTGTGTGAAGGCATCGTAAAGTCTGCGGAGTGGCCGCCCAACAAACTGTGTTTGGATGGGTTATATATAAACGATCCGATGAGGTCGAAAGCAATGGAATGAAATATATATTCCACACGACTCCTATAAGTAAGGATGCGAATTATCATCAGCTTTCACAACTCTTAGAGAGATTTTGGCAAGTAGAAGAACTACCAAGGGGCCATACGCTTACCCCAACAGAAAAAGAGTGTGAGAGAATTTTCTCTGAATATCACACTCGCGAAACTGATGGAAGGTATGTTGTCCATCTTCCTTTCAATGAGAAAATCAAGTTACTTGGTAAATCTAAATCGATTGCCTTAAAGCAATTTTTCGCGATGGAACGAAAAATGATGCGAAATGATGAATTCAGACAGAAGTATCACGATTTTATAAGAGAATTTGAAGATTTGGGGCATTTAACACGAATTAAGGAAGATAAAGAAGAGGGTTATTACACACCTCACCATGGCGTCTCAACTTCCAATAAATTCCGCATTGTGACAAATGCATCATGCCCAACTACTTCTGGAATTTCCTTAAATGAATGCCAACTCGTAGGAGCAAAATTGCAACGAGATTTGGCAAATACTCTGATGAGTTTTCGATCGTTCGAAGTAGCGATAACAGTAGACGTGGTGAAAATGTTCCGACAAATAAAAGTCGTTGACTCTCACCAAAAATATCAAAAGATTTTATGGCGCTACTCACCAAACGAGCCGGTTTGTGTATATCAAATAAATCGTGTGATGTACGGCCAAGCAGCTTCTCCTTATTTGTCAGTCCGCTCCATGAACCAATGTGCAATAGACCACGCCATCGAATTCCCCATTGGATCGAAGGCAGTTTTAAATTCGTTCTATGTAGACGATGGTCTATTGGGAGCTGACACAATTGATGAAGCGCTCATATTAAAAAATGAGCTTGAAAATCTTTTGAAAAAAGGCCAATTTGAACTGGCCAAATGGGCATCGAATAAGGACATTTTCTCAAGTCCGGATGGCCCAGAATTTCTCGAAATAAAAGACGCTGAAACAAAATCCGTTTTGGGCCTACGTTGGAAACCAAAACAAGATATATTTGTATATAATATTCAAGCCAAGCCACTGAAAGAATTTTGGACAAAGCGTGAAATTTTGTCAGAGATTGGAAAGCTTTTCGATCCACACGGCTATTTGGCTCCGGTAGTAATTTCAGCCAAAATACTCATGCAAAGAGTTTGGTTGGAAAAAATTGATTGGGATGAACGTGTCTCGCCGGCCATTGCAGGCGATTGGCACATGTTTTCGTCCAACCTACCTGTTTTAAATAAACTTGAAATTCCCCGTTGGTTGGGAATGAAAGCAATTTGGAAATCTGAACTGCACACGTTCTCAGATGCCTCCGAAAATGCGTATGCATCGGTAAGCTATGTGAAAACTGTAACTGCCGACGGCATGATAAGAATTCAATTGATTCAAAGCAAAACTAAGGTAGCTCCCCTTAAAATATTGTCAATACCACGACTTGAATTGTGTGGTGCATATTTGGCCGCCAAATTGGCTGAGACAATTTCAACTGAATTCGGTGATAGACTAAGTGATTGCTTTTTCTGGACCGATTCAGAAGTTGTATTGTTGTGGTTGACTAAAGCTTCAACACAACTAAAAACATTTGTTGGAAATCGCGTAGCTGCGATACAACATAAAACAATTGAACAAGGTTTCAATTGGCGATGGGTACCTGGCGAATCAAATCCTGCTGATTTAGCATCGCGAGGTGTATGCCCTAGTAAACTTGCTCATCAGCAATTATAATAATATTAATTTTATCAAATAATGGCAGTTTAGCATCATTGATAGTTCGTGAAGCTCACTTATCAACGCTTCATGGAGGTGTGCAACTAGTCACACAAATTGTGCGTCAAACATATTGGATAACAAAAGTTCGCCAATTGGCCAGAACTATAATCCTGCGCTGCCCAACTTGTTTTAGATATCGCATTAAACTATCTAAACAATTAATGTCTACACTCCCAACACAGAGAACAAGGCCACAGAGACCGTTCAGTGTATGTGGAGTCGACTATTTAGGTCCGGTGAGCCTCTCTTCGAAAACCGGGAGAAATCCAACCATTTCAAAGGCATATGTGTCCGTATTCGTTTGCTTTGCAACAAGAGCTGTCCATTTGGAATTAGTCTCAAACGCTTCGACACAACAATTTATGCAAGCTTTCCGTCGCTTTATTGCAAGACGGGGACCGGTAAGGACCATTTGGTCCGACAACGGAACCAATTTTGTAGGTGCGAATAATTTTCTGCGTGATATCTACAAAAAACAATTCGAATGGGCGAACGGTGAAGTAGCTGATACCTTCAAAATTGAATGGAAATTCAATACACCGTACGCACCACATCACGGTGGACTGCATGAGGCAGCTGTGAAAAGTACCAAACACCATTTGACTCGTGTAATCGGTACTCAAAATCTCACATTTGAAGAGTATAGCACTTTACTTGCGCAAGTCGAGGCTTGTTTAAATTCGCGACCAATATGTCCATTAAAGGACGATCCAAATGATTTGTCAGCACTTACGCCAGCTCATTTTCTGGTAAGTGAGTCGTTAATCACCCTTTCTGAGCCTGAGAATTTAACCGAGATAAATCCGGGCAGATTGCAGAGATGGCAATTGGTACAACAAATGTACCAGCATTTCTGGAATCGATGGCATGAAGAGTATATAACTTCATTGTCACCACGATCTAAGTGGAAAACAAAAGAGCGTAATATCAAAGTGGGTGATTTGGTCTTATTAAAAGAAGACAATTTGGCACCAAGTTATTGGAGCCTCGGTCGTGTAAAAGAAGTTTTCCCAGCTCCAGATGGTCTGGTAAGATCGGTGACTGTAAGCACCATATATGGAGAGCATAAACGCCCCATAACAAAGCTTGGAGTCTTACTAGAAGAAGAAAGCGATGGACTCGATTTGACAGAATTCAATGCAAAAAATAATTTTGCCACACTTAATAGAAATAAGATTGAATTGTCAACTAGAAATTAGAGTAATTTTGTTGCATTTATTAAAATAAGCCCTTCTGGCATTTAGCTAAGACCATAACAGTTAATCAACCAAAAAACAAAAAAATATATAAAAACATATTAGATATAATTTCGGATATATTTCATATCAATTTTATTAGTTATAAGTTTCTCAAGAGGAGAGTACGGGACTTTACGCTTAGAGTTATTTCATATTTACCATAGGTATTGGGGAATAAACATAAAAAAAAAAAAAAAAAAAAAAAATAAAAATCTAATAAAATGGGACAAAGGTCCAATCAAAAACACATAATTAATTAAGCCAATATTAATAGAATAAGTCTTATCACTCTCGGTTGAACAACTGTTCAACGGGGGCCGGGATGTTCGATTTCATGCTTCTTCGAAAGAAGCGAAGCAATAAAAATCTCAGGTAAAAATATTTTTGCCTTTGAGATGACCGACGCAATTGTGTCGCATATCAACGAGCGTGCTTAATCGTCACCTCAGTCGCAACAATGTTGCACATTGGTGACGGCTAGTCAATAAGCAATGACCTGCTTCGGTAAAAATCAAAGCAGAGGCACGTTTGTTGAGTTAATTTGTAAGATCATAAAAATATGATCGTAAATTTTAATTTATGCATTCCTTTCGATCTGTATGAAATCGATCGTCCAGTGCTATGCTGACATCAGCATGGCCATAAAAATCGTATTAAGATACAATGTATGTTCTATTGTATTTTCTTGAGAGAAAACTGGAATGCTCAAAAAAAAAATAAATATCTTTGGAGCTTCAGTTATTCTCTCACTTCCAATTGGATACTCACCGACTTCGGATGTATTTGAAATAAATGAACAACTGTTCAAAAGAAAAAATCTTAAAAAGAGTTTTATTTCAGTCTCAAAAAACTGAACCAGCGAACAAAACAATGGGCGCAAATGAAAAAGAACATTTTTTTTTGCATTTTGAATTTTTTTTCCCGATAAGCAAGTGTTCACTTTTGAGGCTCTCCTGCACCCTGTTTTTGAAATAACTTGATATGAACAGTTCACACCATGCAATTCAAATGGGAGTTCAATTCATTTTGAACATTTACAACAACAAAAATATTCAAGAATAGTGAACTTTTCATAAGAATTTGACGTGAGCAAAACGGACGTCTTATGTTCGTGAACAGTTCAACATTCTTGAATATTTTTGTTGTTGCAAATGTTCAAAATGAATTGAACTCCCATTTGAAATACATTGTGTGAACTGTTCATCTCAATTGCTTTGAAAAACAGGCCCCTGGTCATATTGTTTTTTCGAATTGCGTGGAACCGGCTTCATTTGGAAGATATTAAAGCCTCCTCGGCTTTTACTAAAACATATGAGGTAAAAAATTTGATTTTCATAGAGAAAATTCAGAAAATAGAAAACAAATATTAATTATATTTTTACTCGAAAAAACGTGTTATTAACCCCATTTTTTTTCAAAATCAGAAAATTCAAATAATTTTTTACCAACATGCAAATTTTGAGCACCCTCATGTTTTTTTATGGACATTTGGACTTTTGTAAGGTTCGTCAGTGAAATCTGAACTTTTTTTTTTAATTTCATCTTCATTTTCAATGCCATAACTTCGAAAACACTGAGAATATTGCTTTGATGTCTTCAGCAACGTTGAAGCTCTACTCAATGCCAACAATTTCGCTGAAGACACTTACCCAAAAAGACTGCATTTTGTACCTGAAAATAGACAAAGTGTCGAAAAAAATGATTTGTTTTACTTTTTGACCGGTTCCACGCAATTCGGAAAAAACAATATGGCCAGGAGAGCCTCAAAAGTGAACACTTGCTTATCGGGAAACAAATTTTTACATTTGCGCCCATGGGTTTTTTCATGGGATATATTTCTCGGCTTGATGTCGAGAATCAGTGGAAAAAATATCTGTACTTAATTCTGAAACACCATGTTTATACTATTGAACTGATTGGAAATATGCGATTTTTGGCCATTTTTAAGAAACCTAAGGGATTTGTGACAATCAAGCGAGTGTTTGATGATTTTGCTAAGCTCTAAATTAATTTTACTGGAGAAACTGAATGAATTTGATAGCGCAAAATATAGATAAATGGGTGTTTGTAACATATTTGGTCGAAAATGGCTCAAATTTGACGATTAGCCCAATAAAATACAATCTTTGGTTACATTTTTGGCCTTATTATGGCATTTAATCGATCGTTCTCATCAAATTGAGTAGTTTTGGTCACATCAGAATACATTTGAAATTATTTTTGCGACATGTTTATTATGGTATATCGACAATTCGACTACCGTTTTTGGGAACTTTTCCGGTTTGGCTAATAAAAAATTTAAAATTGTTTTAAATAACCTATAAAAAATCATTATATTCGACGTAGTTTATCCAGAAAAACATTTTTTTACCATACATAGAGAGAAGAAATGGAGTTTTATTGACATTTCTAAGGAAATTTTGAGTGAATTTTTATGAAAATCAGCCCTAAAACAGCCAAATTTCAAATTGACAGCGCCGCGAGAGGAATTAACTTACAGACTTCACCCAGTACAAAAAATGTTGGAATTGAAGTGTAGTATAGAGCGCCCCTACGCCGATTTTGATACACCTTTTTTTAAGAAATCGATGCACCCTAGTGATCATATCTCACATGCTCGTTTATATCACAAGAAATGTGAACGCTTGTTTCGGACATGGTTTCGGGATTGGTACTTGGAATTGGTAGATGTTCTCAAGACAGCGAGAAACAGTTAGTGTGTTGAAAATAAAATTACTTAGGTGAGTTGTTGGCACCCTTACTTTCGTTGCGCACTTTAGTTGTCTTTAGTTTCGCCAATAGTTTTGCAGGGTCTTTCACGTCTTTGTGAACTAACAAAAAGTGCTTTCGGACGTTCTTTTGCCATTGGGAAACAAATGTACATTTTGGACATTTGAATTTCTTAATAAACTCATCGGAGCAGTGTTGTTTCCTTATGTGGCGCGTCAAATTGTTTGTTTTACCGTGAAAACCTTGCCACAAATGTGACAGCTCAGTAATCCTTTCTGTACATTCTTACATGGCTGTGGTTGTGGCGGACTCTTGAATTGGAGTCTTTTCAATCGTCCCCTAGTTGTCATCATTATGTATTGTGGTTCACGGTATTTTCCAGCAGACTACCAATAAATGAGACTAAATTCTATGCCAAATACGTTGGAACCAACCGTCAGAAATTTTGAAAATAAAATAAATCAAACTAGGGGGCCTGGCGGTCGAGCTATTCGACCGCATTCTAGTTAAGATTAAAAGTATATAAAACCATACATGCGCGCAGGGATTACTGTGGGCTGACAATAGCAGCCTATCTGAAAATAGCAGATATTTTGCTGTGCACCCTAGGCAAACAAAAGTTCATTTTTGTTCCATAGTAAAAAAAAACCGCCAAAATGTATTTTTAGCTTCTCATAGTATTGGAAAGTTATAATTATTCAAAATGCAAGGAAGTCGAACATTTTTTATTGCATTTCTATATCCGAAGCAAGTTTACGTATCCGTAGAATTGAGGAAGGATCAACCCAGGTGGCCCTTGAATCCCACATTAAGCACCATTTACTCCTCCCATGAAAATATTTTTTTTTATGACGTTTGAACTGTCAGCTCATAGAAACACGTATCAATCGCTCTAAAGAAAAAATTGCTTTAAAAATATTAAAACTTAATTTACAATAGTAAAATTTGCATAAACAAATAATTTAATTATCGCAGAGTCAGAGAAAATTCGAGTTTTGACGATTTTAACAAAAATAATGTGTTAAAATATTATTAATTTGCAACGCTGTTATTGAACTGACCGCATCGGCTCGATTGTTGTTAAAAACCAAAGCAAAGGAATGTGCTGCGTGATGTAAATTCCTCTTTGATAACAAAAAAACGAAAATCAATTGGAGCACATCGTCTTCGTTTATCGAAAACAAACAAAAAACAATTATTAGACATGGAAGGAATTACATTCACTACAACTGACAACGGTGCAGCAAGTGAGGACGTAGTGAGTGCATCAAATGCAGAACTTTGAGCTCTTTTGATGATTTAAAATCCTTCACAGACACGGTAAACAACAAATTGGTTGACATCGAAACAAAAATAACGTCGCATGATAGCAACATTGAAATGCTCAGTCGTAGATTGGATGAATGTGAGAGTCAAGCGGCGTCGGCTCGATATCAATCGGAGCTCGATAAACAACGTTTACTGAAAAATAACCTATCGATATTTGGCATTCCACGCTTGGACAATGAAAATTTGATGCGATTAGTTCGGACTATTTTCAATAAGATCGGATGTAATTTGGAAGAGTGTCAGATACTTAATTGTTATCGGATAAATGGCAACAACAACAACATCATTGTTGTCAAATTACGTGACTATGAACTCGAGCAACAAATCAAGCAATTCAAATGATTATGGTAGTTATTCAAATGTCAGAGCTAGAACAAAGGCAGTGATAGAGGAGTGTTATAAAATCTATCTAAATGATCGAAATAAAACCAAAAATTAAATTTTGGACGGGCTTGTGGCCGTTGTCATTCTTTTATTCTATAAAAGCTGCCGACGTTTTGACTCTATGTGAGTCATAATCATGGCTAAAGGAAAGAAAATGAAATAGAATGGTGTAAGAAACCAGATGTATACAATTTGTCACATTGAGTGTACAAGCGAAAGTAGAGTATAAAATTACCTAAATCCGAAAATGAGAATGCACTTGATGCAAAATAAAAAATAATGAGACATTCTCAATTTCGATACAAACAATATACAATAATGAAGGTTTAACATCTTAATTGCACGGTGGTTGTGCGTGCACTAAATTAGAGTATGGACACAAGAAAAGAAAAGAAAGAGTGCGAAAACAATTCGAACAGTAACAAATACTCTGAAAAAACATTTGCAGGGTTTTCGAATAAAACTTGTAGTGAAATGTCTTTTCACCACAAGTTTTCATATGCATTACATTGAAAAGTTTGCATTTTGATACATAAAACCCCACAAATTTTTCAAATGCATACAAAAACTTGTGGTGAAAAGACATTTCACTACAAGTTTTATTCGAAAGCCCTGCAAATGTTTTTTCCAGAGTAATATTCATCGTTTGAATGTGATGATGCTATGTGTTTTTGTGGCTCTGTAAGAGCGAACATTGAACAGTTGATATTTTTTCTCTATCTTCACGAATATTGAAAGTGTTGTGCGTTTGTATTTGCAGCGCTTCCATGGTGACACGTTTCGATAAGCCGCTCTCAATTGCCAATAGCAATGCATTATCAAAATCTGGAACGTGGTCTTTCTCTTTCACGTGCGTTGCAAGTGCTGTCTGTCCTTTGTTGTTTTTCTCTTTGGTGTCCCAGGCGTGTGTACGCAAGCGACATTTGAGATGATTTTTGGTTTGACCAATGTAGCATTCATCGCAGTTCTTACACGGAATTTTGTATACACAATTAATAGTGTCATGTTTTTCAGGGCTCATATGTTCTACCCCTACAACCATCCGTCAAAATTGATGGATGGGTCCAAAGACCATCCGAGAGGATGGAGTAATATATCCGCGTACAATATCCGACCTTTGGCGGATGTCATATACTATCCGCGAACACCATGACGGATGTTATGTTCCATCCGACTGGCTCTTGACGGGTACCCAATACTATCCGCCATTCTATTAAAAGACGGTGCATAGGTATCCACGACAATTTATATTAAGTCGGATAGTTCATTGCATCCGTTGTTTGGAGTACCTAATGCTATCCGCCATTCTATTAACAGACGGTGCATAGGTATCCACGACAATTTATATTAAGTCGGATAGTTCATTGCATCCGTTGTTTGGAGTGTCTTTTTAATCTATGAATGAGTCGAAGTATCCGCCAATATGATATGTTCTTTCCTCGCAGAAAAATTTGTGTATATACATAATGGCGGATAGTTTCTTCTATCCATTTTAGGTATATAGAAGAATGAATAAGATGCTAAGGTGTACATAAAAACATTGATTTTCTCTCAAAAAAAAAAACAAAAATTTATTATGAATAACTGTTGATTTTGTCCTTACTTACTGCAATGAAAATAACAGAAATTTAAAATAATTTCGCAATGCACAATTTTTAAATTAAAGAAGTTCATTGCGATTCATGTCACTTTTTGACAGTATACTGACTGGCCTTTCATCTTGATATTTTGGTATCTGTGACGCAAATCACTGTAAAAGAAGAGTGATGAAATTAATATTTCAACGAATATTCATTAAACATTCCTTTTTAAAATTGTGCTATATTTCCTTACTTCACTCATGGATTCAATTGTCCTTTCGCCTTTTAGTGTGTCTTATGTTAACCGAAGATGTTGGTCTTTTATCGGTAATAACGAATGACTTTTTAGTGGGTGGCTGAGCTTCGGATGCCGATGACCCTCTTTTCATTGCCTTGCGCTTTGTTTGTTCAGAATTCTCAGGCTGAAATTTCATCGGTTCAGAAAGATAACCTGAGAAGTAGAGAAGTATCGAAATTGTAAAGGGATTGGTGCTTGTATGTATTTAACTTCGACCAACGATAAACCAAATTATATCCGTACGACAGCAATAAAGATTCAACTGTATGAGCTGCTTTTGTTTGTCTGTCTCCGAAAAATCCATGTACATGTAGAAATTGTCCACGGATAACGTATAGTATTTGGTATCATCAAATAGTTAGACCTGAGTGAAATCAAATATCATTTACTTATGTCTGGTAATGTGGTCCTTTTCGACACACTCGCCAAAAAGTCGCCTACTCCGAACGTATCGTCATCATCCTGAAGTCTACGAACCAGATCCTTTATTTTTTTGTCTCGCTGTCGATCGTTTGGTCGTTTCCGTTGGAGTTGTTTGTCATCATCCGCAAAATTTGATCTGACTAAATCGAGCATATCGAGATGCTTACCGAACTCGTGGTACTGCAACCGCTCTATAAATTTGAAGAGATTTGGATGTCTCGGAAATGTCCGTTTCAGCACTGAGTTCAATGCTTCCAAAGAAGATGTTGTCCGCATATTCACATCAAATACTGAGAGCAGGTTTCTCTTGTTCTGGAATATGGTTGGATACATACGGCTATTATTATCGTCATATTCTCAATATTAGTTTTCAACGAAACAAAGAAATAGATTTGGAAAAAAGATTTCACCTGCCTGATCCAATACTCAAAGTATCTGAAGAAAGGCTGTAGCTTATCTGTCAGACTACTATTCACTGCCAGTCGTTTGATATGTTCCAGGCCATCATTGAAGTATGCTGCTGGCAACAACGGGAGACTCATTACCATTCTTTTTATCAATCTGGCAGAGGGATTTACTTTGAGCAACGCTCTCAAACCAAGACTGACGAGTTTTTGACGAATACAAACGCAATAGTGGTACCAACAGCCTCTTAAGCTAGCAAAAGGCCATTTGTACCTTATGGAAAGTCGTAATCCGTCTTCAAAATCGGTAATTATCTCATCCGGTTCTAATTGAAATACATGTTCTTCAATGAAATCGAACACGGCTGAGTAGCATTCCGAGGACTTATTCGACATAAGTACGTAACAAACAGGAAATATCTGGAAAGTGAAAATGGATCTAAATTGATATCCGTTTACTACAAAAACACCCCACGGAGGTATTATACGTACGGATACGACAGAATATCCGCATGAACAATAAACATTGGTGACTTTATTAAATGCTTAAAGCATATAAACATGTTTATATAATGCATTTCAAATAGCAGAAAATATACGTACATCATTTTTGTACTCGATGGCAATTACCAAAAGTTGATAAAACATACGGGGAACGATACTGAATGTGCCGTCCATTAAATAACTTCGTTTCATCTTCTTTTCTTTGGTGATGTGTTCTTTTATCATATTTATGATGGCGATTGAAGCGAAAACATGAAATGTGAATGCTGACCGGACGACTGATCCAAAGTACAATTTTTGGCGTTTGTCCAACGTTCTTCCATATTCTTGAAGATTGTTTGGTTCGATCAAAAGCGCGGTATATTTTTTGTGAATTTCAAAAGGTCCATCATCTTCAGCAATTTTTGGCTTTTTCGGGTACTGTTTGTCTCTCAGTTTCTGTAGCTGGAATTTGATCGATTTGAATTTCAACTGAGTTTCCCCAGGCTTGCGTCTAATGAAAATTGTTGTATAATACAAATTGAGATCTAGTACAAATTATCTAGTATTTCACTCATGATTGATGATCAACGGATACCCAATTCTATCCGCCATTGTATTAATAGAAAATAGAACATATGACAATGGATGGTACGTAAACTATCCGAGTGATGGAATAATGTATCCGTACACAATACAGATGCCATATACTATCGTGGATACCATAAACTTAAAAAAAATATGTCATGTGTACACTTGACACAGATAACGTGGTAAGTGAAAAGGTATTATTTGATATTGCTGCACACAAATAAATTTGGAGGAAACTGTTATAAGGATTTCCTTTGGTATTCGTATTCGCACTCTTGGAAATTCATTTTTCTAATAATTACAGTGTAGCAGGTATATATTACAGCATAACATTGTATTAAAACACCAAAAATTATTACTCCACAATTGTTTGGGGCCCAAATCACCCCCATCGTTTGGAAGACTTTGGAGTCTGTGTTGAACTTATTCTAAGGTAAAACCAGTAACTATCCCAAGAAACTACTCCTTGAACTATCCGCTTTAGTATGTAATACACTACTTTTTTAAGGAAGAAAGGAGATAATTATGCTGACGGATAGAATGCCTCATGGCTATCCGTAAGTATATCAATGGATCGAAAAAATAGACCTAATGACGGATGGAATGATCTATTCGTCTCATTATCAATAGTCGAGGATACCATTGTAACATCTATCAATACAATGGTCGGTAGAATTGGGTATCCGTTAGTCATCAATCATGAGAAAAATTTGACAAATCAATAGCATTGTGTCAATCAACGATCATAACTACTTACTTAGATATTTCCTGCAAAAAGATATCATAAAGCGGAATTCGATATCCAGATGAAGGGCAATGCTCTTTCAACCACGAACATGTGTTTCGCATTGCGTTGAGAGAAAGCAAGTCTTCATACTTCACATTATGATCAGGATGAGAGTGGCACTCATTGTTCCTTTTCACCACATCACCGTCAACCATGCAGAAAACAGGACATGGTTCATAATCATCTTTGCCACGATTGTTTACATGGTAGCATTCGTACTGCATTTTTGAACCTCTTTGTGATTTTTTAACAAAAAGACATTTTTCGTGGTGAAGAAACAAAAGGGAACTCTTGCCATTGAAACCCACAACATAAGAGTGGGTTGCCATTTCTACTTCTTTGACTGCAAACATAAAAAATATAATGTATGGTATCACAGGTATGACATAATATGTGAGATTTTAGAAAAAGAGAAAATATGGGTTCTGCCCCAATAACCATCAAGAGGCATGTTCAGGTATGTTGGCTTTAAATGGATAGTCGATCCAGCAATCAGATGTATTGTCTATAAAAAATATCACAATTGCGGATACAATGTGTCAACACGGCATTGCATCAACGGATGCAATCACGGGGGCGACAGGAAAACGGCGTACTCTCGAACTAAATTTTTTTCTATAGAAATCGAAGGCGAAGTACATGGCGCTAAACTAGCTAGACTAGTGACGCTAGTGTCGCCATTTGAACATTTGTACGATCAATGTCGCCGCCATGGATGCAAACCGTCTATTATTTATATAGATATAAAAATGTCAAGAAATGCATAATACTGGTAAAGAATTTTACTTTGATGTCTGAAGAATTCACCCTCCCGAAGTGGTTCGCAACGCCGATCGAAGCGCCATAGTTTCAGCTGGCAACCGCTGGTTTTATGCCACTTGTGGCACAACAAAGTGCAATTTTTGGCACATTGTGAGAATGGTCGCGTTGCTTGCATTGCCCAGCTGGCACTACTTCGGGGGGGTGAAAGAATTGTTGTATATAGAAACAAGACAAAAAATATTGCCGAAGGGGTCAGCCCCTAAAAATCGCTCAAAAAAGGGTGAAAAATTAGCCCAAATTTTACCATTTTTGTGAACATTTTCCCCCTGAAATAAGGTTTTATTGGAGTCAAACCCTAATCAAGATCGATTTCATGCGTTTTCATGATCTACAAATTTGCTTCAGATATCACATTGAAATTCGTCACCTTTTACGAGATAAAATGACAGAAATGTTATTATCACTCTTATTACGCTAAATTATTGAATTTCCAAAATATTTATATTATACAAGAAAAATCGAATTTTATGTCTTAAATTGAATAAAATCAATATATCTCATACACGATGAGCATAGGTTCTCACCAAGGGTCCGAGGGGTCCGATTACCCCCTTCCCCCTGAGCGATCATTACCCTTCGAAGATTTTGCTCAGACTTTTTTTGTCTTCAATTTTTTCTGAGCTAGGGTCTGACCCAACATGGCCAAATAATTTGACCCGCCCTACCCTACAACCATCAGTCAAAATTGATATAAATACCATCCGAGAGGATGGAGTAATATATCCGCGTACAATATTCGAAATTTGGCGGATGTCATATATGTTGTGTTCCATCCGCGCAAAGGCACATTGGCCATTGACCCATTGGGTACCCAATACTATCCGCCATTCTATTAAGAGATGGTGCACCATCTACGCATGCGTAGGTATCCACGACAATTTATATTAAAGCCTTGATTACACATCTGTGCAATGACAAATTATCTGTGCATGAATTAAACATATAAATCGATATATTTCAGAAAAATCTGTGCATCTTGGTTGCACAGACAAAAATGTATGAACATTTAACAAACAAATAGTATTTTTCTGCAAAAATTGTGTATGAGCAGACTTTCTATAATTCATATTGAGATGCATGTTAAAATGCACAGATAATTTGTCTTTCCCTGTGGAAACATTTGTGAATACAATGACGGATAGTTTCTTGTATCCGTTTTGAGGAATATAGAAGAATGGATGATGTCTATTGCACGTTATCTACGTTTAATTACTTACTAACGTCGTGAACTGACTGAACTGACTTTTCAGTAAAGAGCTGAGAGTCAATTTTTTTCCATACACTGTAATTAATTACTTACCATTTTCTCTAATGTTACAGAAGCTTTGTTTATTTAATCGCATTTAATCTCATAGTTCCACTGCCATAATATTTATGCTTTATTGCCCCATCGTCAAGGGTATGACATAAAATATGTGATTTTAGAAAGAAAAGAAACACACGGGCACAATGGTTCACCCCTACAACCATCAGGAGGAAGTATAAGATATGTGGGCTATATATGGATTGTTGATCCACCAATTAAATGCATTGATTATAAATGAATACATTGGGATACAATATACCATCCGCAGATTTATTATGAATATTGCGGATACAATATGTCAATGTTAAAATATACATGGATGGTCTATCATATCCATGTCAAAAATGAAAACACATCCATCCAGGTTCATTCTATTCTTTATTATGTATGTGAGTTTCATTTTGAATACATTGGATTCTGATTGAATATTTTGTTTGGATTATGATTATTTAAATGTTTGGATTTAATGAAAGTGGTTTAGTCACTTGGAATATTATTTGTTTTTTTTCACTCGTCGTGGAGGTTGTTTCCTACAACCATGAAGTGAATCTTCAACTTCAGATGAACGGCTTCTTTGAGTAACTATAAAATATAAAAACATGATTATGTAGTGTATTTGGATTAGTACTGTGTGAACCAGTACTAATGGTTCACACATAGTAGTAGTGAACCGGCCTTAAGCCTGTTGACAGATCTGCTGTCAACTTCATGTTGATGCTCTCTCTCTAAAACCAGATGTCGAACGAACAACACGTATTTGAAGCAACTGAATAAATTATCATAAAATCTTTAAAAATAAAGTGTCATCCTGTCGTTTCATTATAATTCAGGTGTGGGATTCGATTCAGCGGCAATTATTTTATTTGAAAAAGTGAAAATTTCGTGAAAATAAATTGAATTTCCGGAATATTTTTCAATTTCAATTTCGTGCAATGGCTAACATGTTGCGGAAAGCCGACATCGTGCGTGTATTGCAAGAGGCAAATGTAGAATTTGATCCAGAAGCAACGATTGTCCAACTGAGACCATTATATGACGAAGTAGTGAACCGTGCCGCGCAAAATCCACCAGATGCACAACAATTACAAAGAGGTGAACAACAGCATTTGGCAAATGCAAATGCAAATTGGGCTGAACAAATGCAACGTGAAGAAGAAGAATTGGATCGACAACTTGCAATTGCACGAAAAAAAACGTGAACTTATTCAGTTGCAACAAGATTTGAACGAATTGGACAGTCGGAAAATTGATTTACATGTGCTCGACGCGATGATGAGTAAATTTGATGGTTCTGATGTGCAAGATGTATCCAAATGGATTGCAGATTTAGAAAATGTGTTTGCCGTGTTCCGTTATAGTGAACGAGATAAATTGGTTGCTGCACGGCATTTGATGTCAGGTTATGCAAAACGGTATACGGATGTTATTCGTGTTCGCAGCTACAATGAACTAAAAGCAGAATTGATCAAGGAATTCCGACGTGCATTTACCGTTCAAGATGTGCTAAAACAGTTACGTTCACGTGTAATCAAATCAGATGAAACACCACGTCAATATGTAATTGAAATGCAATACATTGCAAGCCGTGCAGATGTAGCTGAAACGGATTTGATTGACATCATCATCGACGGTCTCAACGATAGATCATCTTTAATTTCGATGTTGTACAGTGCCACAACGATTGATCAATTGAAAGTGTTGATGGAAAGATATGAAAAGAAACGTCGTGCAACAGTGTCAGTGCCAATGCCAGTGAAGATGCAAACAGTTGTCAGTGGTTCAACAGGTGCTGTGCCGAAACAAAGTACATCATTTGGTTTAACAAATACAAGTGCAAGTGTGAATGCAAACACTCCCGTCGACTTAGCCACCGTTCGTTGCTATAATTGTTTTGCATTTGGCCATTATCAGAGCGCATGTCCGGCACCAAAACGGCCACCAAACAGCTGTTTTATATGTGCAGAAGTTGGCCATACACGTCATAATTGCCCCAAAAAGAAGAAACCATCAGATGCTCCAGCCGCCACAGCCGCCACAGTTGCAGCAGCAGTTAATCAACGCGACGATTGGAATGAAGATTGGGATGAAGAGGCAGAAGTACGTCGACTTGCAGCTCAATTGAAGCACCATAACTTGGTAAGTGTTGCCTTCTATAAACAAAATAAGTGCACTGAATTAATTTCGCGTTTTGCTTTATTTGATTCTGGCAGTCCCGTTAGCTGTGTCCAAAAATCATACGTGCCTTTTATAGTGAACAGTAACCCAACATTTACTGGATTTCGTGGAATGGGCAATAAAAAATTAAGTATGTATGGCTATGTGAAATGTAAATTTTTGTTTCGTGAACATGATTTAACGCATTATTTTATTGTTTTGCCAGATGAAGAGGCAGCCGTACCTCTTTTGATTGGACGTGACTTGCTCAATAGAATGAATATTCATTTATGCCAAATAAAACAAACAAAATACAGTATTAATGATTTGTTAAGTTTAAATAAAGCAAATAAAGCCCAGATTCCGTCACAAAAAGTTGTCAGTGCACTTAAGTTGTTCGATTTATTTAAGAGTTCATGTAGTTATGACACACAGAAGATAGATGAAATACTTAAAGAAGATGTTAACTGTAAGTCTGACCCAGAGGTAAATTTGATTGAAGACCTTATGTCCTGTGAATCTCGTTTTAAGTCACTTGTTGGTGTTGTAAATTTAACAGATGAAAATGAGTTAATTGATTATGATGAGGTGATACTAATGGTAAGTGCAGATGAGACAGAGGAACTTTTAATTAATATTGATAAACAGTTGGGAAAAACAGATGCAGATGATCTGAAATCAATCATTAATGACAATTACATAAAATTATCAGACAAAAATCAGAGGCTCAGTGGCTATTGTATGAAAATTAAAGTAAACAGTGACACGCCAGTGTACAGTAATCCGCGCAGATTGTCATATAAAGAGAAAGTTGAAATACAAAAGACAATCGATGACCTGTTGGCTCAGGGAATAATCAGACAAAGTGAATCCCCTTATGCGTCACCGATAGTATTAGTACGAAAGAAAAATGGCGAACTAAGAATGTGTGTTGATTATCGTGCTCTGAATAAAATAACAGTGAAAGATCGTTTCCCTTTGCCCCTAATTGAAGATTGTTTAGAATATTTGGGTGGGAAGAAATATTTTAGTACAATAGATTTGAAAAGTGGATTTCATCAGGTACCAATGGATGAAGAATCGATTCCGCTTACGGCGTTTGTGACACCAATGGGTCATTATGAGTATTGTTATATGCCATTTGGTCTAACCAATGCACCGCCTGTGTTTCAGAGAATAATAAATCATGTGTTAAAATCATTGATTGACGCGAGAAAAATTGTGGTTTATTTAGATGATATCAACATTGCTACGAAAACATTGGAAGAGCACCGTGAAGTGCTAGCAGAAGTTTTGCGACTATTGGCAGAAGCCGGGCTAAAAATTAATTTCAAAAAGTGTAAATTTGCGTATCAAGAGATTGAATATTTGGGTTATGTTGTGAATGAAATTGGAATCAGACCGAATGATGCACATTTGAATGCGATTAAGAATTTTCCGGTGCCAAAGAACACAAAAGAAGTTGCATGTTGTGTGGGACTTTTTTCATATTTCAGACGATTTGTTTATAATTTTTCTCGAATTGCTAAGCCATTAAATAAATTGAACAATAAAAATGTTAAATTCGAATGGACAGATGAATGCATGAAGGCATTCGAAATATTGAAAGCAAAATTAACAGAGCCACCAATTTTGGCAATTTTTGACCCGAAACGGGAAACGGAATTACACACAGATGCATGCACGCGTGGGTATGGTGGAATGTTATTACAAAAACAAGATGATGGTAAATGGCATCCTGTGGCTTATTTCTCTAAAACGACCACGGATGCAGAAACGCGTTATCACAGCTTTGAATTAGAAACTTTGGCAATTGTGTATGCACTGAACAGATTTAGGACGATGTTGGGGGCCTCATTCACAGTGGTCACTGATTGCAATTCGTTGGTGCAGGCACTGGATAAGAAAAATATTAATCCAAGAATTGCTCGTTGGACTCTGGGTTTCCAAGAATTTGATTTCAAAGTGCGACATCGCAGTGGGACACAGATGGCTCATGTTGATGCCCTGAGCAGATTGCCTTCTATTTGTACTATCACGGACAATGAGGTTGATTTAAATATTCAAATTGCACAGTCTCGTGACCCGGTGCTTAATGGGCTGAAAGAAAGATTAGAAAAAACAGATGTACCCGGTTATGAATTAGAAAATGGTTTAGTATTTCGTGTCAGTGGTCAATATCAACAGTTGTATGTGCCGAGTGAAATGGAAGAAAATGTGATGAGAATGGTGCATGAGAGTTATGGGCATTTGGGTATTGATAAATGTGCAAATCAAATCCAGAAACACTATTGGTTCCCATTGATGCGAGAGAAATTAAATAAATTTATTCGTAATTGTCTCAAGTGTATTTATTATTCGGCCTTGCCCAGAAGTAATGAACGGAATTTGTACAATATTCCAAAGAAGCCGGAACCATGGGATACGTTACATATTGATCACTTCGGTCCATTGGAAACTGTTAATTCAAAGCATAAGCATGTTCTTGTTGTCATTGATGCCTTTACCAAATTTACAAAATTATATGCTGTAAATACGAGCTCAAAAGAAACCATTTGTGTTCTAAAAAAATACTTTTTGGATTACAGCCGCCCAAAAAGAATTGTACATGATCGTGGAACGGGTTTTATGTCCAAAGAATTTAAGGAATTTTGTGAGGAAAATAATATAACTCGTGTTATCAATGCGGTAGCTTCTCCTCAGTCGAACGGTCAGGTTGAAAGGGCCAACCGTACAGTGAAAGCTATTTTGGCGAAAATAACCGAGCCCATGAGTCATACAGATTGGAAGAAAAAATTAACTGAAGTCGAATTTGCGGTCAATAATACTGTACACTGTGCTACAAAACAGTCACCGAGTAAATTGTTGTTTGGAGTTGAGCAAAGAGGTCAGATGATTGATGAACTAACGGAATATTTGCATGATGTATATTCAAAAGAAACTGAAAATTTAACAGAAGTAAGAGCTCAAGCAGAGCAAATGATACAAAAGTCTCAGATGCACAACCAGAAGTATTTTGATGAAAAACATAAGCCACCAAAAGAATTTAAAGTAGGAGATATTGTTGTAATTAAAAATGTGGACACTACGATAGGAAAAAATAAAAAACTGATTCCAAAATACAAGGGGCCTTATGTGATTCGTAAACAGTTGGGTCATGACCGATATGTTGTAACTGATGTAGAGAATTGTCAAGTAACTCAGATGCCATATAACAGTGTAATTGATTCTAGTAGAATGAAAAAGTGGTTAGAACCGTGTCATAATGAAAATGAATTGAACTCAGAAGGCAACACAGAAGAAAATGAGATAAATGAACAATTTGACAATGATGATTATTATACAGATTACGAATATTTAGATGATGCAGATTAAAATTGTAAACAATCGAGGTCGATTGTGCGTCAGGATTGGCCGAGTTGTAGTGTATTTGGATTAGTACTGTGTGAACCAGTACTAATGGTTCACACATAGTAGTAGTGAACCGGCCTTAAGCCTGTTGACAGATCTGCTGTCAACTTCATGTTGATGCTCTCTCTCTAAAACCAGATGTCGAACGAACAACACGTATTTGAAGCAACTGAATAAATTATCATAAAATCTTTAAAAATAAAGT
>CM059998.1:12415539-12496024 GCA_030463065.1 Aphidoletes aphidimyza | reverse complement strand
GTTTTTCAGTTCGTTGCTTGGTGTTGAGGTGCAAAGTCGATTTTAATTGTCGGTATGGTTTGGGTGCTATTCGAATGTCTTTGATGGTGGTGGTGATGGTGTTATTCACTGTCTTACTGAGATCTGCAGAACAACATCACAAAAAATATCAAATTATTTTGTCGTACTCCAAAAACAAAAAACAATCAAATGCTTATCCAAACACTTTTAGATCGGGAGATAGAACTATATCTTCACCACACGAAGTTTGTCAACTGTTCTCTGAATCATTTCAGTCCGTTTATAAGTCCGATCTATCGAACCAATTCAATTCCAATGCCATGTATGACGTAAGAAACCAAACCGCAAACCCAATTTTCATAACATCACATAGCATTGAAATAACTTCAACTAAACTGGATGCAAATAAAAACGGAGGACCAGATGGCATTCCCAATATCTTCTGGATAAACAACAATAACGTAATATCATACCCATTATCCATCATTTATAATAAATCACTCAACACCGGTGTTTATCCTGAGGAATTCAAATATGCATTTGTCACACCGATTTATTTATTTTAGAGTGGCCATAAGCAGTTGATCACTAATTATAGGCCGGTTAGTCTACTGAATACACTATCATTAGTTTTTGAAAAACTTGTTCTCAATTCAATTAAATATAATCTTTTATTCGATCATTCTGAACCCCCCCTGTCAGCAGCGTTCTCAATTTTTTTTATATACATATCACCGCGACACACACCCTCACACATGAGAAATTCCGAATGGGCATTCTTCTGGGGGTCGAATATGACCCGACGGTACCTTTGGTTTAGCTCTGGCACGTCGGAATTTTTTTTTGCTTCCACAGAGTTTTCAATTCGGAAAATTAAAAAAAAACTTTTTTGATGATTGTGATTGTATTAAAAATACCGAAATTAAAATGATTGCTTAGTGTGAATGCTTAGTGTGCTATTATATAATTATATAAGAACATATTTGCCTGCAAATTTTGGGGGCCCCAATTAAGAATACTTTATACTATTCTAGAGCTCAGTGATAGCGCACTAAGCATAGTTATGCTAACTATGATTGCTTTGACAGCAAATGTGTGTTGAATCAGAAGAAAAGCCGTTTAATTTCATGGATTCTTTAAATCTATGCAACCACACTATTTTTCCGAATATTTTCAATATGCTTAAAGATTGCGCTATTCTCCCAGTTACAGTAGCTACACCAGAAAGAAGTTTTTCTAGTTTAAAAAGATTGAAAACGTACATTAGGAACTCAACCAGTGAAAAACGCTTGAATGGCTTAACAATTCTAAGCATTCACAGGGACATTAGTGTGTATCCGAGAGAAGTTCTCGATATTTTCAGAGAAAAAAACCGAAAAATGTTATTGTAAATCTTGATGAACAATAAATAAACATCAATTTGATATAGTATTGCTTGATGTTTACATCATGCTCTAAAATCGTTTTTTGTATGTTTGTAGGTTTGTACCATTCATAGCTCAAAAACCGTTATAGCTAATGTCTTTAAATTTTTGGGAGTATATTCTAGACTGGAAAATCTGAAATATATATTTTTATTTATTCGAAATTCGATCATTTTGAGATACCTTCAGTACAAGGGTTTTCAATTTGTGACATTTTCCATGAAAAATCGCACATTTTCAACCAAAAGTCGAAAACAATGCCTACGATTTCGATCAAATTCACCCAGTTGGTGTATTTTTCCATGCTCTACAAAATATATAAGGTGGTCATTCTCGTGAGATTGGTTAGACAGTGGAACCTCCAGTACAAGGGAATGTCAACTTTTTAACGTTTTTCTTGGAATTTCGCACATTTCTAACCAAAAGTCGAAAACAAACTCCACGATGTTTTTTTTCAAATGGATTGAATCAAATCCCAAAATCTTAATTTCAAAATTGATAACAATACAAAAAAGCAATGCAATCATATCATCGTAAACATCAAGCACTAGTTCCAAGTGAAACTTGGCAGTGTATTTTATTTTATAGTACATAAAACACATATATTGATTTTTTTTGAAAACCCCCCCTGTCAAAATGTCGTATGTACGCCACTGTATCTGTCTCATTCAATGGATATAAATCGGCTGAGTTCACACCTTGCTCTGGGGTCCCCCAGGGTTCTGTGTTGGGCCCGTTCCTTTCTAATCTCTTTATAAATGATCTATCGCAGAAATTAAAGTGCCGATTTCTAATGTTTGCAGACGATCTCAAAATCTTCACCGAAATATTGACACATCGTGATTCACTAAAACTACAAAGGGATTTGAACACCTTGTACCATTGGTGCCTTGATAATGGGAATAACTTGAATATAGGCAAATGTAAATTCATGGTGTTTAGTTATAGGCACGTACCCATGCAAACAGGCTATAACATTAACAATGAAGTGCTTGAAAAAGTTGACTCTATCAAGGATCTAGGTGTAATCATAGACTCTAAATTAAAATTTGATCAACACATTGAATCAATTGTCAATAAATCACTCAAAATGTTAGGTTTTGTAACCCGAATTGCGAAGGACTTCACAAACACCAGGTGTCTACACTTTTTGTATAATTCTCTGGTGAGGTCTAACCTTGAATACTGTACACCTGTTTGGAATCCGCACGATTTAGTTAGAATTAATCAAATTGAGAGGGTGCAAAAAAGATGGTTCAAGTTATATATTCCATACTGCAATTATGATTTTCGACTCAGTTTCCTCAAAATGAACACACTGGAGGTCTTACTTCGACCTATGTAGCCTGCACTCAATAACCAACAGCCAATCAGCCCTAAACACTAAAATCGTATACAAAACTGGGCCCTATTGTTCGATTAAATAATTATTCAACGTGAATTTTTATTCGTGAAATAATTTCAAAACTACATACATACATTCGTAGATCTTTTCGATTCACTCTGAAATGAACATTTTGATGAAAAGTTCTATCTGCAAAGTGAGAAGATTCGTGATTAAGTTTGCCATCACATCTGACGAAAATATATTCAAAATTTCAGTTCGAAACTTCAATTCAAAATTTTTATAATTCGCAAAGTAAGCTGAGTAAAAATAAAACACAACCGATTCGTTTTGTTGCTAATAATTGAATGAATATATTTATTGACACATTATTACGGCTACCTAAACATTTTGTTTTACACTCTCTCTTTTTGACTTAACTAAAACAACTAATTTGGTTTTTAATTCAAAATTCTTCACAAAATTTTGTTGCTAAACATTGTTCACATTTTACTCCCAGGATAAGGATATCTGAACAAACTTGTGTATTACACTTTATAAAAATACAAAAAAAAATTAAAAGCTAGTTTCGTTTAGATACTCATTGTCCGGTTCATAGCTTTTTCTTCCTTCTTTGTCATATTTGTTTCGTCATTACACATTTCTGTTTTGCTCGCTGTATTTTTTTTTAATGTTCTTTTTATATTTTAAAAATAAGTAAGTTGCCAATTTAATTATTTCGATGCCGCACAGAACATATGTCGCTGCCAGTAATTTCTCGTTAATAAGCACCTGCGTGTGTGTATCTTTTGCTTCTTGTATTATTATGTTATTGTTTACATTTCCGTTCGTATCAACGGTTTTCTGTTCAATCTTCTCCTCCGATGAGTCAAACCAACCCATTTCGATTAATTTTTATGTTAAAAAAAAATTATGAAATGTAAATGAAATATAATTTCTTTGATTGTTCGAAAACGTGGATAATTTTGATGATTACTGCTTGATAGTTTGTACTGTACTGATCAATTAATTTGAACTCTACTCTGTTTCGGATTAGAGTAAATATTATAAATAAAACACTCGTTGCGTTCGGTATATAGGTCTTTATTGGTCGGTGATCAGCTTGACACTCAACTCCTTTTCATATAACATAACTACGTATAGCCATCTCCTTCTCTCTCTCTCTCTCTCTCTCTCTCTCTCTCTCTCTCTCTCTCTCTCTCTCTCTCTCTCTCTCTCTCTCTCTCTCTCTCTCTCTCTCTCTCTCTCTCTCTCTCTCTCTCTCTCTCTCTCTCTCTCTCTCTCTCTCTCTCTCTCTCTCTCTCTCTCTCTCTCTCTCTCTCTCTCTCTCTCTTAGGGTCCGTTCATAACATTCCCCCCGTTAAAATGGTACATTTTAACCGCTTTGAACCGGACTCGTTGGTGGATGATGTCGCCATGAATGGAAGCTTAGTGCTTGTTTAAATGCATTTATGATTTTTTTTTCTAGCTTGTGCATGTAGGAATTGTGCATAAATTGTATGATTTGTTTGAATGACTTGTTTAGTCTGTTTGCATATTTTCAGTTTGTGAATTGTTCCAATATTCAAGTTCTACATCGCTTGGCAGTATGCATAATTTTCTAATTGATCTTTCTAGTGTGCCTGATTGTGTTTTGAGTGTAACTGAGCGTACTTTGCCGTCTGAGCCTTTGTGCGTATGTATAATTCGACCCATAGCCCAATATGTTGGTGGTACATTTTCATTTTTAATCACTACTAGTTGTCCTATTTTTTGATTTTCATATTCGGTTTTCCATCTAGGCAATTGCGTAAGTGCCTGTAAATAGTCGTCTGACCACTGTTTCCAAAATGCTTGGATTTGGAATTGCATTTCTTCGAATAAGCGTTTCAAGGACTTTGATCTCGGTGCATCCGATTTCTCATGTAATGGTAATTTCATTGCTCTACCGATTAAAAAATGTGCTGGCGACAGTGCATCAAAATCATCAGCATCATCGGGGAGTGCGCATAATGGTCTTGCATTTACGCATGCTTCGATGCTTGCAGTAAGTGTGGTAATCATTTGCAATGAATACTTTTGTACACCTATTACGCGTTTTAGGTGGTGTTTCATCGATTTCACTGCTGCTTCCCAAATGCCTCCTTCATGTGGAGCAGATGGCGTGATGAAATTCCATTCTGTATTATTATTTTCATTTTGTCCGACTTGAGAAGAAGGACGGACGGACATTTTACATTTTGTCCGACTTGAGAAGAAGGACGGACGGACATTTTTCATTTTGTCCGACTTAAAAAGAAGGACGGACGGACGGACAAATGCCTCAGGACGGACGGACAAAATTTGTGTCAAATATGAATTTTGTTTGAAAAACTGACTAACGGACGGACAAAAATTCTTGTTTGTCCGTCCGTCCTGAGGCATTTGTCCGTCTGTCCGTCCTTCTTCTCAAGTCGGACAAAATGAAAAATGTCCGTCCGTCCTTCTCCTCAAGTCGGACAAAATGAAAAATGTCCGTCCGTCCTTCTCCTCAAATCGGACAAAATGAAAAGTGTCCGTCCGTCCTATTGAAAATCACGGACGGACGGACGGACAACATCCTGTCCGTTGTACACCTCTACCGCCGTGTAACAGCGTTTCGTGTGCGTGTTTTAGTAAAACGTAAGATAATCTTGATTTGTGCGGTACGATATATTGATGTCGTTTTGCATACGAAATCAGTGCCTTATCGATTCTTCCACCCACTCTTAGTATGCCATTTTCATCTATAAATGGGCGTAGTGAAGCAATTTTGCTTTTTGGTGGCATTGAATCTTTTGCTTTTATGCATTCAATTTCTTTTTTAAAGTGCATCTGTTGTTCGAATTTGACCCAGAATTCAACTGCATTGTTTCTTTCTTTGGCAAATAAATAGCGTCCGCTTAAACGTTCTTTGCGTTTATCTATATTGTTTATATATCTTAGCGTATAGGCTGTGACATTCACTATTTTACTCCACTGGTCAAATTTCATGTAAATTGGCTCTCTGCTTTCTTGAAAGCCCTTTTTGATGAGCTATAGCTTCTTCATTTTTTGTTTTGCATTCTTTGCTTATTTCGGCGTGTGATTCTGCTGAGACTGTCATTTTTGGCTTTGGCCAAGTGCTTTCTGGCTGTTTTAACCAATTAGGACCTTCCATCCATTGCTTACTGGTTAGAAAGTCTTCAATTTTCATGCCTCTGCTAACTAAATCTGCTGGATTGTCAGCTGAAACTACGTGTTTCCACACAAAATGTTTGCTTTTTTCTTGAATTATTGCAACTCAATTGGCTACAAATGTTTTCAAATCGGCTGTTTGCTTATTGATCCAGTGTAGTACGCAAATCGAATCTGAGTATAAGGTAACTTGTGCATTCTGCAGTTCCATTGCATTTAGGATTGCTTCTACTTGCTCGCATAACATAACTGCAGCTAATAATTCAAGTCTTGGTATGCTTATTGCTTTTAGTGGTGCTACACGTGATTTGGCTGAAAGGAGTATGCATGAAACCTTGCCTTTTTCATCGATCACTCGAAGGTAAATTGCTGTGCCGTATGCTCTTATACTTGCATCGCAATACGCATGAATTTGAATGTTGCTTTTTGCATATGTGTTTAATCACCGCTTTTTCTTAAATTTGTTTAGAAGTGGCAGGTTTAGATATATTTCTAGCCATTCATTTTTGATGCTTTCCGGCACTTCATCGTCCCAGTCGATATCTTTTAGTCGCCAAATGCTTTGCATCAACATTTTGGCTTTAATGATGACGGGAGCGATGAATCCGTTTGGATCAGGCCTGGAAGTGAACGGAGTCGACTTTTTACCCCATTGCAAAACACCACGTCATTTCAGATGTAGTGTTCGGAATCGAGTGGTGAGACTCTTTATCGATAGGTATGATGAACTCCTTTCGATCAATAGTAATACGAACCTAATCCATCTATAACTGCAAAAAATACGGGCAGTCGAAAAAATGCGAGTGAAGGGGTGAGTTGGGGCCTTCACTCCACTCGGTTTTGTGTTGACGCCAATATTTTTTAGATTCAGTGATGGATTTGGTTCGTGTCACTCTTGATCGAAAGGTGTTTATCATACCTATCAATAGAGAGTCTCAGCACTTGATTCCGAGCACGAGAACTGAATTGGCGATGCGTTAAGTTGGAATATGTCGAAATAGTCGACTCACTTCACTTCCAGGCCTGGTTTGGATCATATAGCGTTGCAGTTTCTTTAAGAATACTTCGCTTTGTTGTTTTTGATTGCGTATTTAATTGCTTAACAAAAATGGCTTCTTCATCTGATGATTTTTTCCAAATCATACCTAATACTTTAGTCTCATCATCATCGCCTAAGATAATTGTGTCATTATTATCTGTGCTTCCATTCATGTAATTTTCAAGCTTATAGAAAGATGATCCTTTCGTAATCTATGCTTTAATTACTAATGGAGCAGGAGCTCCAATGAAACACGTCTGAACTTGATGAAGATGTAATTAAGACTATTTTATTCAAATTAAGATGTGCATAGTGTGACTTACAATTATGAATTATACTGTCACTCTATACCTTCCCTGTTTTTGAAAAGTAAAATTGGATGGCTCAAATAAAAATCCTAATGCCTTTAATATAATCATATTTCCTTCCCTTTTAAATTTGAGTTATTCAATTTTACTTTAAACCCTCATCATTTTCTTTAATTTTGACAAGTTTTCCAAACATTTTTATTTTTCCTTTTTTTTCGTTGTTTTCTTATGAAATTTTTTTTTGTTTTGTTTTGTTTTGTTTTTAATTTTTTTTTTTTAAATTCTGTTCGTACGATTTGTAGTTTCGTACTGGCAATAAATAAATTGATAAAGGAACTTATTCTAAGATTGAAATGAATCGTTCAAAAGTATTTATTGTTGCTGCAGACAACCCATAATAGTTAACTTTTTATGATGCGTTTCCATTGGTAAAAAAAAATGAAAGTTTATTGATAAGTATATGATAAAAAAAAAATTGAATGAGGAAATGATTAAATTATTGAACTAAATAAAATTGAATAAAAGAAATGGAGTAAATGATTGAATAAATATAAAGTATAAATAGGCAAAACTAAATTTATCTTAATTCTAAAATTTGACTACCCTATTTTTATGAATTTCAATAGTTTTGTTGTCATTTAAATCTACAACTACTAAATTTTGCGGCTTAACCTCTATGACCCTGTAAGGCTAATTTTCACATTAAATAGTCGCCCGGTTTAACATTTTTAGTCGCCAATTCGACTATATTTTAGTCGCCCATTTTATTTTTTCGTCGCCCGAATTCATTAGAGCCATAGATATTTTTGTGTTTCTTATAAGGTTCCTTTTTGATTAAAACCAGATCATTTTGATTAAATTCAACCCTATTGATAGTTTTATCATATAATTTTTTATTTCGTAGTTTAGCCTCAGTGACTAAACGATTTGCAATTTGATGTGCACGTTGCAGTGTGTTCTTTGCAATTTTCATGAAATTTTCGAAATTATAAACTGGTTCAATTCCCTCTTTCAACGCGCTTGGTAACAAATTCTTTTTTGCAAATACCAATTCAAAAGGTGTAAATTCATGATTCAGTGTCGCATTATATGAAATATTGTAACAATGCGAAAAATATTTCATATGCCGATCCCACTCTGTATCATTACAATACGCTCTCCAATATTCGTTCCAAACTCTATGGCTACGCTCAATCGTTCCAAGTGTCTCGTGGTGATACACACAAAAATGGACTGCATACTTTTGCTACACAATGTGTGTAGTAAATGATTTACTATGCAAATTTTGTATGAAAAAAAAGATGTGTGACATAGTGTATGCAAAATTGTTTACATACAGTATGTCATACATCTTTTTTTCCATGCAAATTTTGCAGTGTAAATCATTTGCTACACACTTCGCGTAGCAAAAGTATGCAGTCCATTTTTGTGTGTAGGCAGTAGAAAATTCATGATTAATATGCATCAATTCGCATAATTCCCTGATGACAGAATTCATTAGCTCTGATCCTCTGTCTGTGCGATTGGTTTTTACATTGCCAAATATCAAAATACAATTTTCCAAAATCGCTTTTGCGATCGTATTCGCCTCCTTGTTAGGTATTGGAACCATGATCAAGAATTTCGACGGATCGCACAACATTGTGATTGCGTATCGATTATTTGAACTTGTAACATTATATGGACCAACTGTGTCCACAATCATCAGATCGAATGGTTTTAAAGGGGTGGCCGTTATGGCCATTTCTTCGATTGTTTTACGTTTTGGTTTATTTAGTTTACAACTTTGGCAATTATTAATGAACCTGGCTACGTCGCGACTCATACCAGTCCAAAAATATTCGCCACGGAGTTTTGCGTACAGCTTATTGCGTCCGCAGTGGCCCCCTATCAATTCATCTTCGTGAAATTTTGATAATAGTTCTTGTTGTTCCCTCATATCAGTGATTCGTTTTGGAATGCGTACCAGATTAATTTGTACATGTTTTAACATTTGCATGCATACATTTTTTATATTTTCAACTTTACAGAATTCAAATATTTTATTATTCAGTGGCCACTGTATTTCAAATATCTTGCGTTTCGTTGCGATTTTTTCAATCATTGAAATAACTGTCATTGGATAACAGATCTCATCTTGCTTAAACGCGCAAGTGAATTCACATAATTTATTTCTTTTCTGGTATACCATTACTTTTATCATATCATTTTCGATCATAGTGCGCAATCTTTGTTCATATATATAAACATTGGTCATTGTTTTATTTTGTAACACGTATTGTTTGATAGGTAATTTAGATGTTTAGATAAAGTGCACGTATTGCTTTTAAATAGAATTGTATATTGAAAGATTTGTCACGTATCAATTGAGTATATATAGAATCGGATTGTAAATGGACATTCAGTTCACAATAAAGTTTTATTTGAAAAAGAACTCAACTGTCTTATTACAGACAAACATTTTGGTCCTTCGACAATTAACGAATCGTTTTTTTTGCGCAAAAAAAAATCAAGTAAGGTGTAAGACTTGGAATAAAGAGATCCAAGCGACATAAGTATAGTGTATATTATTTTGAAAATAAAAAGTGTAAATTGGGTCCAGGCCAGAAAAAATAAAGTGAAAAAGTATAAAAAGGTGTTAACACATATTAAAGTTGAAAATAAAAGTTAAAAATGAGTGATGTTAATAATTTAATCTCAGAGCAAAAGGCGTTCGCCGATGAATTAACAAAAAAAATAGCCAATTATAAAAAAGAAAATAAGGAAAGGCTTAAGAGCGTTTCTAATTTGGAAAATTGGATCTATAAGATCAATGAAGTATATAGTAAGCTTAAATCGAGAATATCGCCAAGAAATCAAGTTTGACAGCTTTCATGAATTAATAACAACAACATTATCAGATATTAATTATCGAATAAGTCAAATAAAAATGTTGGAAATCAAAAAACAATCATCGGTGATAAGTAGCCCGGGCAAAGGTGCTCTACTAACAGACGGTGAATTCAGTGGAGGTTCTGACTAGGGGAATATCGCCATTCGTGAATGGCGTGTTCATACGCAACATTTGTGACATTTGTGGTGAATTCGTTCACACATGCGAACAGAACCACTTGTATACAAATGTGCACAAATGTCTACGAATGTGAGTGTATGGTACAAATGCCGATACTGACATTCATATCTGCAATACCGACCGTTATATGAATATCAACTCACATTCATAGACATGTGTGAACTAACCTAAAATTGAATGCTTTGTGAGACGAAGCCGATGGGCAATAATGGTAATTTTTTTAAAATGGTTTTTAAATATTTAAATAAATTATTTTTATTATATTTTTTTTATAGAATTTTTGGATTGGCTTTGAAAAATTTATTGGAAGTAAAGTCCAAAAAGATATTCGCCATATATTACCAGCTTGTGGCTACGACTCTGAACTTTCAATCATTTCAATAAAAGAAGACGACATACAATTAATTGAAAGTGTTGTGAATGAAAAAAAGTGTCTTTTAAAAAAATCAGAAGTATACAAAGAAAGTGATGTGTTTCAATTTAAACCAGGCCATCGGTCTTTGATTCTAAGTTTGTCAAAACAATTTGAAGCATATTTGGAATTTAAGAAATCAAAAACGTTGAGTGATCGGAACAAAATACAATCCAAAATTAATCCAAAAAACAAGAGTGAAGATGAACTAAAAAGTGAATTGACAAAGAAACTGATGTGTTACGTGAAAAGATGGAAATATGATGTGGTATTTACTCATAACGACGTATTTGATTTCATCAAAGAAATTTCCTGTTATCGTTGTCGGGTGAAGTGCCCATTTTGCGGGAAGTTGCTTGCGTGCAATTATTCGACGTATTGGGTCGTTAGTAATTTGGAAGCTCATTTGAAGAGTCATATCGTTCAAGCTTCAAGTTTAAATTTGCCTGTAGACCAACAAAATCTAGAACCAAATAAACTACCGATAGCTAAACCGACCGATACTTCAACGCTAGCTGCAACGAGTGAACACAAGGTTGTTGACTCAGATAAAAATCGAACATCTGCACCACCTCAAGTACAAATTACAACCAGGCTTTTCACAATTGAAGCACAGGAAGGCACGATTAATCGAATAGAATCTTCTGACAACACCGAGCTAGAAAAAATCTTGTTTTCAAGCTAATTTTCAAGAACACGAATTTATTTTGGCAGTGCAATCAGCAGTGCAAGTCTCATTGTATTGAGAATATTTACATCAGGTCAGACATCATATATTAGTACTAAATTCAGTAAGATATAATATGGCGCACTGCTTATATGATTGCTAGTGATTTTGTCAATGTAATTGAAACTGTTGTTTGGTATGTGTTTTGGCGCGAACCTAATACAGAAGTATAGGTTCAATTACATCGACAAATCACATAAGCAGTATGCAGTAATGTGCTGATTCATTAGTGTAGTCAGTTTGGATAATTACTTTGATGCGTTCGCATCGACTCTAGCATCGGCTTTTGTAAAATTTACATTTTTTATTTTTTTTTTGCTGGACAACAACGGAAAATGTACTTGATCGTGTACATTATAAAAGCCGACACGCGTGTCGTGATTCCAGAAACCTGGGTGCACGATATTCAGAATCAAAGGGAAAAATTTTTCAATTACGGAATGAACTCAAATCAATACCACATTTGCTTTTGGACCGATAATCCAAATGCAAGAGACTCAGAAGGCGCCATTTTTTCCAACTATAAACCGAACTTTAGTGCACCGTTTACCAAAGATTTCCCACAGGAAGGCTGCTACTTGTGCAAAGTAGTTAAAGCTAAAGGTAGCTTCCTTAAAAAAAAAAAATTCGCAAATAGTTCAAGTTTCTATTTTTACAGTTAATTTCAAAGACGCACAGAAAGAAGAAAGCAAAAGACGCAGACCACCAGTTCTCTATAACGAAAATCGTTTATTTGAAAGACCAATTCCAAAGATGCCGAGAATTTCATTACTAAGTCCAGTTGATCAAGAACTGATAAAAAATTCTGAAGGTATGGTTTAAGCCTTCAATTGATTAATTAATTTTTTAAATAATTATTTAAATTGTCTAATGTTGCAGTACTTTTGGACTCAGTTCGTCTTTACAAGCAACTTGATGGAACTCACCGAAATGCTCGACTATCATCTCACGAATCACAAGCTGTTACAGGAAAAAATCCTAGACAAAATCTCTTAATGTTGCATGCAACACAGCCAGAGAAAGTTACTGAAACAACCAAAAGCACTTCAAGTGAGTCGATGAAATCCATCGGCAAGTTACAAAGAACTGATGGACAGAATTTATTATTGGTAACATCGAAACCAGCGTCAATTCCTGCCAATGAAACGTCGAATGAAACCTCTAATGTAACCGCCAACAATTCAAACGAATTGGTGAATGTGGCATACGAGTCACAAGCAGCTGATGGACAGAATCACTCATTGTTGACAACATCGCAACCAGAGACATTCCCTGCCAATTATTTGCCAGACGAAAATACCAATACTCTAACCAGATTTTTATTCGATTTGGTGGGCGAACAAGACAATGCTGACACAAATTTAATGGTCAACGATGCTACTAATTCATACACCAGTCCGATTTCCGATTTATTCATCACTGCCCCGAATAGTCCGAACGGTTCTCACTGTCAACAAATAAAAATCGAACCAGATATGCCGCTCAACAGATATAGTGACATAAATACATCCGAAATAGCGGCAATTCTGGAGGTAGAGAGAGAGCAAACATATGTATATGAAGACATTGAAATGTCATACATTACAATACCAAAACCATTCGAGACAACACCGCGTGATTTAACGAAACGAGATGGAGATGTTGTGTCTGGTAACATACCATTCAATATCAACGTAAGTGAAACACATATTCTTTTATTTATATTGCTGATGTATGCTAAATCTAGTGCTAAATCCTCCCATATGTGAACTTTACAGAGAAATGGACGAATCTACCAAGTTGGACCAAATCTATTTGAAATTCATCGCTCTGTTATAGATCAATTAACCCAATGGAATAAAAATAACCCTGAAAGTACCAGTGCTGATATCGACAAACGTATTGTTCATGCCCTTCTACTGATTTTGGTTGCAAAGGAAAAACTCGCATGCTATGAAGTACCGAGCCATGTTGTACTTTTCATTCAGCGTAAGAATAATTTGAAAAATAACTTCTATATATGCTCAAATAATAAGTCGAGTTTCCATTATAAAAACCACTTTTATTTTCAGAGATAATTTCAATCCGTGGAAATGGTGATTATGAACGTATCGGTTCCGTGCATCGCTACATACGAGAATTTTGTGAAGTTAAACGTTCAGAAAACATGGCTGAACACTAAGTACAGAGATTTACAAGCCCAACGAAAACAATTTGTTATTTCATTCTAATTTAATTCAAAATCAAGTAGAAAATTACAGTTAAAGACTGATTATACCACAGTTAAAAGCTAGGTTAAAGGCATTCAAAATATGTTCATAATTTTAGTCATAGTCTTAGTCTAAGCCGCATGAATAGCTTGTTGGTGAAATTGTGATACACTGGTGATACATGAAATCAAAACACTAGCAAAAACTAGTTCCTAGAAAAGCCCAAAAGCAATAGTATATGACTGATTAAACCTTTAGCTCTAGGTTCATTTTCTTCGTAAGACGTGTGATCAATATTCAAATATTGCCCCATAGTATAACTTTGATAAATGATATTTATACTTTTCAATTTATCAAAAACAAACTGAGATTCAGATTTCCGATTGATTTGTCATAAATAAATGAACAATATTGAAATAAAATGTTGTGTTATTTTTGCTGGTGTTGCTATCTTTGTCAATGAGTTCTGTTATCCATAAACACAGCTGCTAGCGTCAGCAATAATGTAAACATAATGTCCAGTTATGTTTCTCCTAGTGTTTCTCTGTATGTTTCTCATTTTGATGCGGTAGCAAAAACGCTAACAGAAACGTCAAGACGAACACCGACGATTTCGCAAACCAAATCGAACATTTGTGATCTAGTTTGTGATTGGCACTTAGATAACAGAGCTCATTTGTGTTCGATCTTTTGAAGAAGTCGGAGTTTGTGTTCTATCGGTGGAAAATATTGAGGATAAAATAGAACAAAAATAAAAAAGGAATACATAGAGTCAACATTGAACATTGAGAAACATTGAATCGATCAAGTCAAAGAAAAATGCAGTTTCAATCTACTTCGACACCATTTATGTCGTTCCGCTACTGCGAACATGACATGGTATATATGAAAGTCGAAGAAAAAGAGGCAGAATTGGCTGTGATGGGAAATGATGATATCCATCCATATCACTTCAATGCCATTTTGAAAAGCCAAGTAAAGTATTTTCTGAACGTCGAGGAAAGAATCCAAGAAGAAGGCGAAAATATGAAGAACGGTATGGTGTACCAGCCACTTCTCGGTGAAATGGTCATGGCAAAAGTGGAGGGCAGCAAATGGTGTCGAGCCAAATGCCTTGGAAAGCAAGCAGCTGAAACGAAGGTTTATTGCATTGATTATGGTGTTGTATGCACCACCGCCGACGAAAACATTCGGGTAAATATGCAAACTATATTTATTTTTGGGTATTATGCTGGACATTGTCTACAATGTATGAACAAACAAGATTTTAATGTTTCATGAATTTATTTGCCAGAGCATCCAGTATGCAACAACCCGTTATCCGGTTTTCACATTGATTTGCGACATCGACTGTTCTCCCGAAAATCGTTCTGCATTGAAGGAAGGCACCATTATCAAGGCGAAAACGATCCAATACTTGGGCGGAACGCAGATGCATTCAGTATCAATGATTGAATAATTTTCGGTCAAAGAGATGCAAAAAAAACATCGACATTTTTTCTTTTTTTTTATTAACTTGAAATATCAAAATGAAGTAAATACCAATCAGAATTTTGGTCCAAACACTTGTGAGCATAAAATGGAGTAACAATCACTTGAGATTTCAGCATCGATGAGTGAATAGCACTCATTTTTCGATCGAAAAGATACAAAAATACATCGACATTTTTTTTTTTTTTTATTAACTTGAAATATCAAAATGAAGTAAATACCAATCAGAATTTTGGTCCAAACACTTGTGAACTTAAAATGGAGACAAAGAAGTATGGAATAAATGAAACTGAATTGATTAAACACAATAAAAATATTGAATTGTTAATTTTTACATACAATCCTTAATTTGACCACAAAGATTTGAAATAAATCCCAATGAAAGGGTGTTTCCATGAACAATTTTAGGTGGTATGGCTGTTGCTATATAATTTCGAATATTCAAAAAAAAAATTGCATTTTACACCTAACGATATTAGAGAATTGTCATTACATAGCATGTACCATGATGATAAAACTTCAACATCCTGACGTTTATTTCCATCTTTTTCATCTATAACACTAGTGAAATCCATATGAAATTGTTTTTCTTTTTCCGTTTTTCCTACTGTGTGTTTAAAAGCTAACACTGAACCAATTAAAATATTTTCAATTACATTCTCTCTCACTAAACTTATGGATGAAAACATATTTGGATCAAAACTGAAAATGCACCAGTCACCTACATGGATTTCATTCGATTTGAATAAAACCTGATTACTTGGACTATGAATAAGGTTCACAGACGAACAGCTCTGATCTGAGCTCTGATGCTTTGTCTTTTGACGTTTAGGCACCATTTGTATAGGCGTCGTTTGCACACGTTTTAATCTGTCGTTGCTGAGCTTCTTCACTGAGTCTGAAAGTAGCCACACGATTGATGACTTCAAAACTACTTTAGTTGAACCATCAGAATCACAAATTTGAATATATTTGCTGTTTTCATCAATTGTAATCTTATCACTGTTATAATCACGCAAGTTTATATCCTCAGACCTATTCATGATCGATTCCTCGTTTTCAGATTCGCTTGAATTCTCATCTGGGTTCTCTTGCACTTGACTTCTCTTCTGATAAAATCTTGGTTTTCGCAACTGACACATTTGCACATCACATTCTTTGGGCGCCATTCCGAATTCAGAAGCACACTGTATAGCGTCAGCTAAAGCGCGTTTTATGGATGAGACAATTTGTTGATGAGAAGGCAGTGTAAGAGGTGTTTCAGTCGTGTGATTTTTGTTAGCTCGTGGAAATTTCACAATGTTAGCTAACTTATAAGACATAATATCGTTTTGTATTTCCACACGCGAGATCATATGCAGAAGATCCATTAATGTGAAATTAATTTTGGTCCAGTTGATTGTGCCCATAGAACGCAATTGCCTAAACGTTTGTTCACATACTTGCGAATAAAACAGGACAGGCAAGAACATTTCAGGTTTTCCGGCTTCTCTCAAATTGATGATGAGTTGAATTAGACCATGAGCATTCAATTCAATGCATGTGAAAGCATTGTCAGATATAAAGTTCTCTTCAATATTGTACAACTCCGATTCAGAAATAAATTTTCTCCATATGCGCAAAAGGAAAATTGAATGCCAAATTCTATAGACTCGTTCATCTGGTGTAATTTTTTGTTCAAGAAAGCTGGAAGTAACGTTTTTACAAATGCTTATGTAGACAACAGTCGCCTCTGAATCGAGCACGTACTTTTTCAAAGCATCGGCAACGCGATTTTCCATAACCTTTTCGAGCGATTTGAAGTTTTGTCTATCATCGGGTGAAATGTCTGACCTAACAAGTCCATGAATATCTTTTGGAGCCAAAATAAGTAGTTTTTTCAGATGTGTCAGGGAAATTGCCTTATTTCCAAATGGTAATGAAATCGATGCCTTAAGTAAACGATTTCGTAATTTCGTTCCGATGTGCGTTGAGTCCTGAGTGTGTATTGTACCATCCATTGTGGATAAAATAGAATCATCGTGAAATGGTTTGGAGTCGAAATTCATTTTGTGTTTCATTGCACCAAGCAGTCTAGGGTCACCATCAGAAGATATGCCCAACACCCTTACTCCGACTCTAGAAACCGAAGAAATTGATCGCGTCATTAGTAATTATGTACATTGTACAATTTGTTCAACAATTATAATGAACTAACTTCTCTAATTCAGCTTTTGTGTGCTTCCATCTGTTCAAAACACTTAAACTCGAAAATTTGTTGTCTGTACCAAATAATTGCAGGACGAACGGGGGGCAATTTGGCTTCACTGGTTGAGCCATCACGAGATATACTAAAGATGACAAAGGGTGTTTCATATGTTTCTCGATGTCTCCTAGAGATCGGGCGACAAATGTAGATGATATGGGCATACCGGTACGTTCATCAAGTGGAAGATTTATTCCAACTAATTGATTGGATCTGACATCATAGACAGCCTTTCTCACAATACTTGATCCATCTTCGGAAAGCCATACAACGCTTGGTGCTCCAATTTGGTCCAAATAAGATTTCAGTTCAACGCACCTTAATTCGCCCTCATTGATCTTTGTTTTGTTTTGTTGAATGTACTTCACTATTAAGAAAATATTTAATTAATAATCAATATTTTTTTGCAATGGGTATAAGTTTTCACCGATAGTCGTTGCAGCTGGCATCGGCAAATTACTACTCATTACTTCATAACATTGCCGGCCACATAAAAGATAAATGTATGTTGAAAAATGTTGAACGATGTCGGAATATCTGTACAGATTCGATGATTTTTGAGAGTTTATTTTTGCTGTTTGTACGAGTTCTTTCAACAAAGTGGATTCAATCGAAACGTTCTCCCATATATTTTGAGGTTGTGTTGTTTCTATTGGTTTCGACCTTTTCAAAACAATTTGCTTTGGGAGATATAAAATTACACTCCTGTGACCAGGAACAAATTTAAACTCCTGTATCAAAACGTCTTTTCTATATTTTTCCGAGTGGCAACAAGTTAAATCATTCACAATTTCACGGAGATTCTTATTTGTGTACTCTTCAATTTGTGATACGTTTTCTTCATTTATGCTCTCGATGCTTATTTCGTTGTCAAAGCCACAATGATACAATATGGTCTTAATACATTGAGGAACGCTCGAGCCCATAAAATTCTCTAGATCATTCAAATAATTCTGTATAAAAAAAATTCAGTTAGTTTTTTATAATCGATGTTGAAATAAAAAAACCAATAAAAATACCATTTTAACTTTGAGCAAACGTAACACTTCGATGTACTCTGTATTATCGACTTTTTTATTAGAACTGTCATTCCATGTACTTATACATTCGTCCACATTCGAACACATTTGCTCACAGTGGTGAATATTCTAGATGGATTGGTTCACATTTATGGTTTATGTGTGCCAAATGTACACATTTGCATAAATTCGGGAGTATTTATTAGTGCGATATTCCCCTAGCAGGAAACACTTGACGAACCAAGATCAGAATTAAAGTTCGAGTTAATGAAGAATCAAAGCAGTTTTTATTTTTATTCATTTGGTATTTTCATTTATGATTGAATTCATGCCAATTTTATTTCATGCGTTAATGCTATTTAAACGTAATTCACTGTGGTTCATTGTTCGCTGACTTTAGGAGTTCAAACTCTGGGGTGTAACAATTTACTACCCATTTGGACAGCACCATTGTTGCTGCAGTAATTAATCAAATGGCCCCAATTTCGGTCATTGCTGAGTGCAGCATGAGCGCCAATAATCACCAGGAGAGAAATTGCTCGTGTGATCATCACATTGAATCGCTAGGAGAAAAGAACAGTATTTAAATAATATTAATATATGGCAAACTTTAATAAAATATCACAAACTGATTTATTTGCAAAAACAAAATACTAAATATGAAGTTCTTACTCGTTGATCGCTTACGAATCCTAAGTTTGCTCCCGTGCGTACTGTGGAAATGATTATGATCTCTCGTTCTTGACCTTAAATAAAGGAAACTGAAGTGATTTTTGTTTTCATCATATATTAGAAAATTCAAATACCTTGGAAGACTTCAGCAGTTCCAATTACAATTTTTTCCCAGGCGTTTCGGCTGCACATCTTCCTCAGCGCATCGCACTGTTTTTTGTATGGAGAAATGATGCCGATGTTATCGAGGTCCATTGCTCGGCCGTTCCATTGATTGCTCAACAGTTTTTTCATAAATGTCTCGACACAGTGGACCTCTTGCATATTGCACCAACTGAAGTTGGTGCGTTGGCAATCTCCCTTCACGCTTTCGAAAATGATGGGGACTTGGTCGTTCAACAGCAGTTCAGTTCCAATGAACCGGTTAGGAACTCCTGAAAAAAATCATATTTTATAAATACTTGTAAAATTATGTATGGGAAAGTAATGCAATTCGCATATTCAAATACCTGTTGCCTTAGATTCAAGCGTACCATCATAGAATAATTCATTTGATGTGCTTAAGATGGCTGGGTGACTTCTGTAGTTTTTTGTTAGCTGTACAATGCATAACGCATCGAATTTCATGCTGGCACCTTTTTTATAGGCTGATTTCCCGAAGAGATATTCCATGAAAGATGTTTTGTACCCCAACTTTGTCGCATACTGGGACTTAGTGACAGCATCAAGCTGTTTTGGGTCGCCAGCCAAAACGACGCTGCTTTTTATTTGACGGCGTTCAGAGCATAATCCTATTATGAAAAACGATAAAAATTAGGATAGATCGGGACATGAATTTGAATTCCCAGGGATTATATTACAAGTAAATAATATGTGTGAAAAATGTACCTGCGATGGGAATCATCGTGGTTGGCTCATGGACAAAACCAGCTTCGTCGATAAAAATGAGCGAGAAATGTCCGGAATCAAAATTTGGATCCAAGCCTCGTGCTCTTGAGAAACAACCAGACGTCAAAAGAGTAGTTACGATGACGCGGAAGCGGTATAAATACTTTAACGGCGGGAATTGGAATTCTCCATTTTGAAAATTGCATATGTGGCGGACTTTGGAGCTCACTTTATTGATATCGAACGATTTGGCGTACATCCGAAATATTTCATCGTCGCGTAAAATGTTTACGAGTCTATTCATTATTCGACTGGGCGCAAACCAGTATTTTATTTTGAGTTGTGCGCACGATCTCTGCAATTGCAGCCACTATGGTCCTGGTTTTGCCTGTTCATATTGAATAAGAAGACGAAGAATTTAAAATTACTCCTAAAGCCTCTGATGATGTAGTAATGAAAATTATGCTGATAAATTAAAGTTATAATCAATTGTATCAATTTAAGGCCTTACTTGCAACTCGAGCGATTGGAATCGCAAGCGATTGCTCTATGAAGAATGGTATTAACACGTGAAATCACAGCGCGATTGCAATCGCTGGAGTTGCAAGTGAGGTCATTACTTAAAATGTACAGTTTCTAAACTGATAAAAGTTTTCAAAAGTTAAGAAAAGTAGCAAAAAATCTGGAATTAAGAAAAAATATCATGAAACATTTCTCACCTGGTGGACCGAACAATAGGAATGGAGTTGGGCGGTTATGTCCGTCGATTATGAATTTCACAGCGGTTTTTTGCTCTTCGTTCAAATCGCGAGTAATTTGGCAGCTAAAATAATAATTTGAAATTATTGTTATTTTATTTACTTATATTCTTTTGAGATGTTATTTGTTCTTACCAAAATTCTTGCTCATTTACATTCGGCCTTGGCCGAATCGTTATTACGATTTATCCTTACATCATATTCAATTTTGAATGTGTGATCAACGTAGGAGTGAACAGCAATTTTAACATTTTCTAAATTGAACTTTTGCACGCTTGTGGAGTTTGCTGCTTCTTCCATGTGTATCAAAGCAGTGAAGGCAGTGATGTATGATGTTTCATCCTGCCCGCATTTTTGGATCTCTGCTTTGAGTTCACGCATGCAAAAGTCGTCATTTTGAAATTCCAGCTTTTGGATGTTTGGCGGAATTTCATAGGGCTTGAAACCCGCCATTTGCAGTTGTCTATAATCGAGGTGTAATGATATTAATATAATGAGGTTTAATGATAAATGTATTATTTAAATGTCATACCCGAAATTGGTTTTGGCACTTGCTTCTCTTTTGGAATGGTCTGGCTTCTTTTTAGGAATGCGGTCAAGCATTTTAATTTGGCATGTACTCGAAATTATCAACGCTGGTATTTGTGATTGCTGCAAAATAGGAATAGAAGGCGCTCTTTCTGCTTTTGCCTGTGAACTGGATGGAACATTGGGTCGTTGTGAACCAGGATGCAGCTGAACCTTTGGTTGCTAAACGAAAATGAAACAATTGATTGTAAATGCCATGATGAAAACTGTATTTTTGGTATTTTATGTACGGAACGTTGGAAATTACTTGGGGCTGATGGTGCACAACATGCAATGCTGATACCTGTGGCTGTGCCCCCGATTCCGGTACAGATTGTGAAGCTATAGCGCCAGAATATGTAGTGTCAATTTGTTTAGACATTTTTTCAATCAGAACGTACGCTCTGTACACACGATCATCTGATGTTTGTGACACTGGTTGCAGTGGTGAGGGTGGTTCCGATGTATGATCAATAATTTCACTAGTCACCTCTTCAACGTTCGTGAGTGTAGTCGTATTCGGTGGTTCTTCATTTCCGAGATTCTGTTGTGGTGGCTCTTCCTGTGGTAAAATAGGATTCGTATCATTTTGTTGTGGTGTGGGAGGATGCGATTGGGTTGGCGGCTGTGACTAAATGAAAATGTCATTAAATTAAGATGTAAAAATCCGTTTTTAATTTTCAATGAACTAACAATGTTCTCCGTGTGCTGCTTTTCAGTTCGCTTCGATAATCGTGTTGATCGGCGCTTGATTGATGTTGTTTGACTTGCTGTAGGTTTATCTGATTCGCATATTGATACATCATGTTGATACGGATGGGATGTACTCTCAACAGAGTGCGGCTCTATTTGATGCGATTGAACTTGCGGTTTTGTCTAAATGAAAATTGCATTAAATAATTTTTCATGACCAATGCACATCATAACTGATTATATCAGAGTAAGCGAAGCGAATACGAGCCAATAGTGCAATGACTTTAAGAGTAAACTGCGATTTCAGAGCGAGTTTCATTCAATACCATACACGGCTTTAAGAGTAGACTGGGATTTATGGGAGAGAGGTTCATCAAAAAACATCAAAAAATCATTGATAAACTTACAATTTTCTTTGTCGGATTCTCGATGTGACGTAACATGTGGCGGTCCATATTCCATTTGCGATGTGCCACCGTGCCGCAGATATCGCAGATCATTTCTGGTCCTTGTTTTTTTTTCTTTTCTCACCATAATCTGTCTTTTTACTGAATATATAATGTTGGACAATGTCAAATTAAGAAAAAAAAAATCTACATTCGGAAGTTTTTCGTCTATACTGTCGGGCGATGTACAATCGAAAGGATGAAACGTAGAGAAGGTGAAGGAAAGCTACATTCGCGCGAAAATTTAAATTGAATTAAAACCGTGCCATAAAAAGAAAATACCTAAGATGCTTTTTACTTTGAATCTCGAAAATTTAACTGAACATTTTGCACTTATTAATTATTATTACTCACCAGCTCGAGTAATCCGCTTCGTTTTTCCGAAACTTTTCATTTCGGTGATATTTTTGTATACTTTAAAGTATACTTCGAGCTGAACACCACTTGACAGGCTGGACATTCATAAGAAGTCAATGTTTTTCCATGGAACTTCCTTCCGTGGGCCAGTAAATTTTTGTTTTTTGTGAACCGGGTTCCACATTCAGAACAGCAAAACTAAAATATATCATGTTTTTTAATTCAATATTTAATATTATTTTATTTTCTTAAAAACGATCTAAAAAATTGCAAAACCTACTGGCTTGTCATCTTGTGACGGCTGAAGAGTATCCATTGGTGCTGCTGTTTCTTTATGTCGACGCAACTTTTTGTTAACTGGCTCACCAGAATCAGACATTTCGAGTGCCTAACAGTAACAAAGAATAAACACAACAAAATAAATAACAACATTCGTAATCCTGACTTTTCAGAATTGATATGAAATTTTATTTTTCTCTTGAACAATTTAATTCATCGACTAGTCAAGAGAAAAAGTATTGGTTTAGTCACGAAAACGAGGAAAATGTTCTTTTTTCATACAATGTACTATATTTTTGTGTAAAATGTACTGAAAACCCAACTCATATGTATTTGAATGACGTTGAATGCACGGCATGGAGCGGCATTACCAATATGACTCAATTTGAATTGGAAACAACCGGTGATAATACTGAACAAATTCGCTGTGATCACTTTGCGATTTGAAACTCTATTTGAGAGTTATACACAGACAACGTCAACAACGACGCAATTTTGGTACCAGAACCGAGTATCCAAATAAAAAAATGCAAAGACAAATTTGTTCCCATGATGAACTGAGATTATGGTCAACATTTGAGCCCGATCGGAGATCAATTACTCAAGCGCGGTGGGGTTGAGATTTCAAGGCAAAACCAATACTTTTCCTAAACACATTTCATGAAATACACGTACTCACAATTGCACACAATTTTTTTAAACAACGCTTTGAAATTTTTTTTCATTTGCACATTTCATGTGCGGTAACACAATTGCACACACTTTTTTTCGAAAAACACTTTGAATATTAATTCAATTTCACGGTTGGTTTTTTTATTTTGCTTTTTGTGTGTGTTGAATTAACAAAACAAACTACGGTGTTCTAAATGATCGAGATATGTAAATGATAAATTTGACATTTAACGCCATATTGAAATTGATCGGCATGAACAACGGCGAATCGAATATGATACATACACACAGTCTAAGTACGTCTAATAAGTACAGAAGATGTAAAGTAAATCTAAATTCTTAATTTCAATGAAAAATAATAGCAACAACACAAATAAACAAATTAGAATTTTAGAAATAATTTTTTTGCTATGCTATGTTTGGACTATATTCTCGTATTCTGTTGTGTTTATGTGTATAAAGAACAGCAAATGACACAAATGTTTTGAATGCTCCTTCTTTGTACCATTACATGTTCCTGAGAAGGAACAAAACATTGTATACTAGGGTGGCCCTCTTTGATTTTTCCACGTAAAGTGTTGGAACAACTTTGTATACCATAACAAAGTGTTTATAAGCAACTACAATCACACGCAATTGCATTTATTATTCGAATCAGTATTCCAATCGTATAAAAATAAAGAATGTGTGGGAATTTGACAGTCAAATATACATAATTGTCAAACTATGAACGCGCCCTTGATATTAACTGAAGACTTCAGTCTGAAGTGAAATTGGCACCACTCTGCAGAATGTGTCAATATGTTATGATTAATCGTTCTTCGTTTCTGTTTGCTAAATTTTTGTTTTATAGGCGTGAGACATTATGGCACTACCACATATTTGCTTACATAATAGAATCGACTGATTCTTTGTTTGCCAGTAGTTGGTGTGCTTGTGAGCCAACGATGTACTGTTTGCATAATCAAGCGGCTATCTTTGTATGTGCATTTGTGAGATTCATTCGTTGGTTGATTGTGATTGTCAAGCGTATACACTACGACGCGAAACAACACAATGAAAGGCTATGTGAATATCTTAATCATATACAGAGTTCAAAATAAAATCAATCGCATGTGTATATTTTGAACGCACGCATACATCAAACTTACGCAGGAAGATGCAGAAAGGCGCAAATAATGTCATTTGTTTGCTTTACTTGATCCATCACGTATCTGCGCTTGCCTGGCTATCAATATTGTTTTGAGTTTGCCTTAGAAAGTGAATATTTGGTGCATATTTTGAACACGGTTGTCCGATTTCAAATACAGGCAAAAGAGAGCCGGCAAAAAAATAAACAGCTGAACAACATTTGGCAACACAGTGCATTCCATTACTCAGAATGTCTACGCACACAAGCATAACGGATGGTTTTTGTTTGTGTTACTTTTTTTTCCAACGTTGACACTGTTCCGCTAGTAGCTAGCTCAAACACATGCAGTAGATATTCACGCGCAGAAGAGTTAAGATCTGCAGAATCAAGCAAACAAACACCTTAGTTTTCTGGAGAACAAACAATTCGCATCTATAAGCAATCGATGAACAATTCAGTGTTGCGAGAGCATTGAAATTAGGACTGTGGATTTTTTTTTAAACAACACAATTAAGTTCAATGATTTTTTTTTTATTTTTACTTCATTTTTATGGCAGTATGTTTCATTTAGCTCAATTCTTTCACTCTGTGAAAACTGAATAAGAACAATTACAAAACGAATGATCACGAATCTACGCTTAACAGTTTATCAATTTTGCTTTAACTTTGCCTCAGAAAAGGAATATTTGGTGCATATTTTGAGTAACATACGGTTGTTTGATCCCGCATCTACATGACATTATTTATTGAACTTTCCCTAATGAGATGTGCAGTAAATCCAAATCGATGTGTTTTTGATAATTGTCCTCAAAAACAGGGTCTACTTTGTATCCCAGAAACTAAACGATATGAAGTACTCAAAATTCACAGGATTTACATCCCAAAGCGTTCGTCAATTTGCCAGAACCACCTTGAAAATGGGATCTGGCACAATTTTGTGAACTTACAATTCAAATACACCAGAGAGTACATTGAAGATATGATTGATTTGTTACGAAAGCCGTTAGAGAATGACTGTCTGGAACCAAACATAGTGAAAATCAAGGAAAAAGTGGGTCTGTCATATGATCAATTTAACGAGCTTCTATACAGTTTGCCAACTCTTCACCGATATTTTCCTCGTGACATAAAAAGAGCAACAAAGGCTCTTCTAATGTATTTAACAAGATTGCATAAAGGCGATTGCTACAATCGAGTTTGTAGCTCTTTCAATGTTTCATTGAAAACAGGTAGAGCATACATAGCTAAAGCTAGAATTGCTCTACAAACTGACTTTATTCCAAATAATCTTGGATTTGATGCAATTTCTCGTGACACACTAGTAGAATCTGTTTCTGGTATGGCCAAAAATTTGTATCTCAATGGTGAAAGGAACCGAGCCGTAATAATAGTTGATGGTACTTATGTGTTTTGTAATAAAACAAAAAACTATACTAAACAAAGAAAATTTTACCATGAACAAAAAAAACGCCACTTTTTTAAGCCTATGGTTTTTGTAACAACCACTGGAAGATTCATAAAGGTTTTGGGTCCATTCAAAGCATCTGACAACGATGCAACTATCATGACAAGATTGTTTAACACGCACGGCTCCACAATGAAAGATAAATTGAAGCCTGGTGACATTTTTCTTTTGGGTAGAGGTTTCAGAGATGCTAAGATTTATTTGGAAAAAAATGGTTTCATAGTTATGATGCCCGAATTTATACAAAAAAAACAATTGTGTCAACTAACAACTATACAAGCAAACAAATCAAGTATGGTAACAGCATGCCGTTTCGCCGTTGAGACTAGAAATGGTCATATGAAAACTATATGGCGTTTATTTGCTCGTACGTTATCCACGTACGATCTTCCTTATGCAATGACTGACTATCGCATTGGTGCAAGTTTAATCAACAAGTTTTATGCAGTTTTCGAGTCTAATAAGGACGACGCTGAAACCATCGCACAACACATGCTTGAAAAAGAAAGTTATCGTCAAAACGAGTTTGCTGTTATAGTTGATCAGAGAAAATTCAACAAATCCGTAAAAGAATGTGTAAAAGGTGATCAAAATGTGATTTTCCCAACTCTTTCGAAAGATGAATTCAAGTTAATTTCACTGGGAAATTACCAACCAAAGAATGCATTATCGTACATACATGAGCAAATTAAGCTTAAGAATGAATTTGAATTTTTCATTTATCCCGATACTCTTGTGAAATCGGTTTTTAAGGCTCTGATAACAAAATATCGTATTATATCACCAATTGTGGTTTTGGCAACTATTCAATCAAGATTTCGAAGACTTGTCAAACATAGATTTTACGTTTTCGAAGATCAGGCCAAAAATGGAAGAGAAGGAATTATTTCCTATTATTGTGACTGTCAACATGGCCGAAGATTAGTTGGCTGCTGTTCTCATGTTCTTTCGTTTTTAGCCTATTTGGGTTATTACAGATTTCATTTTGACGAAATTAGAGGAATATCGGCTTTTATTGATAACTTTTTCGATCAAGTCCAACCAACACCACCTCTAGCCTAAAATTAATTATTTTCAACAAATCAACACAATACTTTTATGTTCAAGCAGAATTGAAAAAAAATCATTCAACTATCGGAATACGATTGGAAAGGATTGACTAGAACCCCTTTTGGTAAAATGACGCATGCAGCCGATTCATTTTGATTTCGTTCATTTCATTTCAATTGCTTTCAGATTGAAAGTATGTATACTGTATAAAGGCAAAAGAGAGCCGGCAAAAAAAATAAACAACTGAACATTTGGCTACACAGTGCATTCCATTACTCAGAATGTCTACGCACACAAGCATAACGGATGGTTTTTGTTTGTGCTACTTTTTTTCCAACGTTGACACTGTTCCGCTAGCTATGTGTCAAACACATGCAGTAGATATTCACGCGCAGAAGAGTTCAGACCTGCAGAATCAAGCAAACAAACACTTAAGTTTTCTGGAGAACAAATAGATCGCATCTATAAACAATTCGCATCTATAAGCATTGCTTATTAAGCAATCGATAAACAATTCAGTGTTACAAGAGCATTGAAATTAAGGCTTTGGATTGAAATTAAGGCTTTGAACAAACATTTCAAAAAAATGCCGGACACAAAAAATTTTGAATGGGGATCAACATTATTGGGAAAAGGTGCTTTTGGTTTCGTTTACAAAGTAGGTTTATTTCAATTCTTCAGAACTTAAAATATTTAGATTTAATACAATAATTTACAACGACATTTTCATATATTTTTACACCAATTGTTTACAGGGAAAAGCCAAAGCTGATGGGAAAGACGTTGCAATTAAAACTTTTCAGTACACGACCAAATTCTATCGCGAACGTGAAGTAAACACTCTGAAATTGGCCGACCATAAGAATGTGGTCAAATTCATTGCATTTGAACGCAATGTTGTTTCATATGCCCAAATTCTGATTACGGAATTCTGTGATGCAGGGAATTTAGAACAAATGATTCACTCGACGAAATACGGCCTACCATCAAATGAATTCCGCAATTTCCTTTACCATTTTTTGAATGGTCTAAAACATTTGACTGAAAAAAATATAGTGCACCGAGACATCAAGCCTGCAAATATACTTGTTTCCATGAAAAATAATGAAAAAGTCTACAAAATTGCCGATTTTGGTGCAGCGCGTGAACTTAAACCAGATGAATCGTTCGGATCGTTGTACGGCACAGCCGAATACGTGCACCCGGAAATTTTCGGCAAAATCTACGCAAAAATGTTGGAAATAAAGTCACCAAAACAAAGTTTCAATTCAATTTATGAACTTTGGTCGATTGGGGTGACATTGTATGAAACTGCGTGTGGACAATTACCATTCGAACCCAAAGAAGGGCGAAAAAAATGTAAAACTCTTATATAAAATGACCACAGACAAAAAATCTGGACAAATTGCAGCGGCAGAACATGAAAATGGGGAAATACAATGGTCATCACAATTACCAGAAAGTTGTGAGCTTGAAGAAACTCTGAAGCAAAACATCGTATCAATTTTGGCACGTTTGCTGGAGGTAATTATTTTTAAATATCAAACATCCATGAAACATCCATTTGCAACAAAAAAAAGTAATTGTATATATTCATTGCTCGCATTATCAGCATGTGGGACAGTGAGTCTTTTCGTCGGAGTCACCTAAAATATCATTTTTACCTATAGAAAATAGAAAACAATTTGTCATACGCATAAATAATACTCAAGCAAATGATAATCGAACGTAATGTGGCTATTTCATAAAAACGCTTTCACGTCATTTCACAATGACACGCAGAAAGAGACGAATATATATACTTTCATACGAAATGTCATGTTCAAACTGAAAGAGATTATGAACCACCATGCTTAAGGATTTTAATTTTATACTAAATGCATGCTGTAATAACACAATTAATATGTATTTATTTTAGTCTTCAGATGGAAAAATGTGGTCGTTTGAACAATTTTTCAACGCATCGTTCAACATAATTCGATCAAAACAGGCACAACACGCAAAACAGCCAAAACAAGTAAAAAACAAAACACATCAAAGTGCAAAAAATCGCTCACAAGCGACACGGAATGGCCGTACATTGTACAATTTACAGAAAAAGTACGTAACAATTTAGTACTCATGAGCATATTTTTTATACTGCAATTCAAATCTAGGACTTTGACTTTAAATGTCAAATCGTAAGAGACATAATTAATTAATCTCTTCAGTATTGTGACTGCAGTCACAGGAGATAGACGTTTATAAGAAGCGCTGCGTTTACTTTAGCTATTCTTTATAGTTTTCTCTGTTAAATCTAAGTCTACGTTAATTCAATCGTTTAATTACTTCGTTCAAATGGCGACGAAGCGTTCATATAGGGCCATGAACCCACAGAAAGTAAAAAAGAAATCGAAATTCTTAGATCAATTACATATTCCACTAAACAACCGTTTTGCCGCGCTAACCGACGATGAAAATGACATCACTGATTGTGCACTCCGTGAACACAAACAAAAAATCTCACCAATTGTGATTACAGACACAGAAACCAACATCAAAACCCTTCTCGATAATGCAAAAGTGAAGTGTAACGTTAAAATAGTTAGCATCGGTCGAAAATTATTCCCGAATTCAAGTGAAGACAAAAATAAAATAATCGAAATGCTGAAGAAAAATGGCAAAATTAATTTCTTTTCACATCCCGACGATGAAAATAAAACATTCAAAGTCATTTTATCTGGTTTACCAGAAGTAAAAACAGACGAAATCATCAACTGCTTGTCAACAGACTACAAAATAACACCAACTAAAGTCGTAATGTTTAATACAACTTCACACAGCAAACTATATCTATGTCATTTCGTCAAGAGCGAAGTGAATATGAAAGTATTGAACTGCATAACAGGGTAGACTGCTTGACCACATAATCAAATGGCAACCATTTAAACCAAAGAGAGACGCACCAACACAATGTTATAGGTGCCTTATGTATGGGCACGGAGCCAGTAGTTGTAACCGCTACACAGCCTGTCTCCTGTGTGGTAGTAACCATTTAACTAAGAACTGCACAGCAATATCACCGAACAACGCAAATCCAGTATACAAATGCTTTAACTGTGCAAGCGCAAATATTCGTCACGACCACAAAGGTAATGACCCGAACTGTCCGTTTCGACTCAAATACGAAGCAGCAAAACAGAGAGCACGAGAGAAAACAAATCACAAGCCAAACACACGGAGCAACAACAACACCTCTCTTGCTCACAACCAACATCGCTATGTTCTTGCACCACCACCATCACCACTAAGAGTATCATTTGCCTCAGCTGTCGCAGCTACAAACACACAACGTACACAACCAACACAATTCACGCCTAACAATACTTTCACATCGTCGACAAACACAAATGCAAACCTCTGGTCTATCACTGAGGTAACCAACATTTTACTCAGCAGCATCAATGAGCTAAAACAATGCAAATCTAAACTCGAACAATTGAGTGTAATCGCAAAATTACTTCAACATGCATGTGAATAAATCACCAAAAATTATGCTCTGGAATGCCCAAGGCATTTCGAATGAATCAAAACAAATGCAATTAGAACATTATTTGAACACTGAAAAAATCGACATCGCGCTAATCGTTGAAACATTTTTGAAACCAAGGCATTCATTCCGAATGCAAAATTACACAATCTATCGCAACGATAGACTACACCGAGCGCACGGCGGCGTCGCAATAGCCATTCATAACAAATTCACTCACAAATCATGCGCCCCATTCAACACCAATTTTATCGAAAACATATCAATTGAAATGATGATAAATAACACGGCGACACGCATCACTGTAGCATACAGTCCAAAATTCTCTCATCATTTCAAACAAGACATTCAAACATTGACGACATCAAACACTCAATACATGATTTTCGGCGACTTTAATGCAAAGCATGCATCATGGAACTGCAATAAAATCAACAGAGCAGGCAGTCTCCTATATGCTGAGCAACAAACGAGCACATTCATGATCTATCACCCAGATGAACACACACATTACCCACATTCAGGCCAAACACCATCCACAATCGATATCCTACTAGCGAACGTTAATTTTTCTTTCGATTTAACCGCGCAACGCGATCAACTTTTTTCCGATCATACTCCGGTCATCTGTAATACTACAGGTTCCACCGAACAAATTCAAAGAAAGATTTTTGACTATAAAAAAACGGATTGGACTAAATACAGTCATTTTATCGACAGTAACATAGCGTCACTAACAACAGCAACAACACCAGAGACAATTGATCAAGCAATCAACCAACTAACGGAAATAATCATGAAAGCGAGAGAGATAAGTACACCTTTGAAATCACTCACTCATCACACACAACTTTCATCAGATACAATACAGCTTATCCATCTCAAAAATGCATTAAAACGTCGATGGCAAAGAACACTCGCTGAACCGAACAAAAGCATATTGAAACGTGAACTAAAGCATATTCAAAAGAAAGTCAACAGGGCAGTCAAAACCGACAACAATAGCTTCTGGTCCAAGAAACTTCGTAATATCACAAAAGGTGGCAAACAATTGTGGAATTTAGCGAAGCAATTCAAAGGCAAATGCGATTCAAATGTCAACAAAATCAAACTAAACGGCATTCGAACAATTAGCGATACCGACAAAGCCAATTGCCTGGCAAAAATATTCGAAAAATCGCACACACTGACGGCCGATTACAAACACACCAATGACATCGAAGTGAGACGCACACTAAATTCATTCAACACTTTTTCACATTTGAATTGCACAACACCAAACATCACGATAAATGAATTGCATTCAATCATTAAATCATTCAAACCGTTCAAAGCACCTGGACTAGACTCAATCCAAAACATTCTTTTGAAACATTTGCCACCGACTGCAATCAGCTGGTTAACTAAGCTACTCAACACCTGTTTCAAGATAAGCTACTGGCCCAGTAGCTTCAAAACCGCTAAAGTTATACCGATACTAAAGGCTGGGAAAAATCCATCCGATCCGCACAGCTATCGCCCAATCAGTCTCCTTAACGCGATAGGCAAAATACTTGAACGCATCGTATATAATCACCTCATTAAGATCGTCGAAGACAAAAAGTTATTGCCCAATTACCAATTTGGTTTCCGCAAAGGGCACTCTACAATTCATCAGGCGCTACGCATAAAACAATTCATCGCCAAAAACAAGCGCAACAAACACTCAACGGGTATGGTATTATTGGACATCGAAAAAGCCTTTGATTCCATCTGGCACGATGGATTGATTTATAAACTAATCAAAATGCAACTCCCAACATACATTATCAGGCTAATCAACGCCTTCGTCCGAAATAGACAATTTTCCGTCTACATAAACAACAGTGCATCATCTAAAGTGAATATTCCAGCCGGTCTAGCCCAAGGAACCTGTATTTCACCAATCTTATACGCATTGTTCGTCGCCGATTTGCCCAAACATCAAAATGTAGAGCTGGCTCTGTATGCCGATGACACGGCAATCTACAGCAAAGCTAAACAATCAAACACCATTGTAAAAAGACTAAACAACACAATCGATTCACTCCAACACTACTTCAACAAATGGAAAATAAAAATCAACGCGAGCAAATCACAAGCAATTATTTTCCCGTTTGACAACAAACGTAAACGAAACCCAAACATCGCTTTGAAGAATGGCCAACACACAATCGCATTCACCGCAAACGTGAATTATTTAGGCATCACATTCGACAAAAAACTCAATTTCAACGAACACATCTCAAAAACCATACTCAAAGTAAACAAGTGCTTTAGAGCGCTCTACCATGATTGCACATAAATCCAAATTATCGACGATCAATAAAACGTTAATTTTTACATCAGTCATAAGACCAATTTTAACATACGGAAGCCCCATATGGTCTTCGGCTGCTGCCACACATACAAATAAATTAAATGCACTGCAAAATAAAATATTGAAAACGATTTATAAGCTTCCTATTCGCACACCAAATATTTTTATTGAAAAAATCACGAATGTAATTGACCTAAAATATTTCATAGGCTCGTTAAACCGTAACTTCAATCATAAATGCAATAACTCTGAATTTGAATTAATTCGTGATCTCGAAATGATTTAGTACAAAATATTGTAAATATTTCTTGATTTAACCAATTCTGGTTAGATCAAATGAAATAAACACCTAGGCTAAGTTCAAAATTGCACAAAATCCGTCCAATTGTGGTTTTTATGACTACTTTTCCACATACCAATACTTTCATAACACACAAAACACATCCAAACATCCAATTAATCTTATTTGCTGAAAAGTCCTCGGACTGAATCTCATAAATTAAACCCTTGTCAATTTATGTAAATAACTATTATACGTTAATAAACAATTACAATAATCTCTTCTACATTGCATGGAAATTCTGTGTGACTGAGATGTATTCTCAAGACATTTGCGCATCAAATTGACGTAGAAAGCAACGTCGCATTTTGTTGTGTATGTTTACCGTTAGTCATACTTGATCGTTGCAAGCATAAACGAGCACTAGGTGGTCTGTCATTAGTGTGAGTGTGAGTGTTAGATCTCAGTCGTGTTTGTTCTTTTCGTGTGTCAAGTTCTGTGTAGTTACTGCGCAGCGCCGTATTTTTGATTTCATTTCACTTTCAAACCAATTTATTTTTTTTCGAACGGGCAAATCATTTGACATTGTTTTTTTTTCTCTGAAAGCCAATTCTTAACTCAACACAAGTTATTGAAAGTTATAATAAAAAGAAAAATTGATGGTTTTCTTCTCGTGAGCGAGTGAGTGTGTAATGAAATCACAGCCTTGGGTAGTTCATAGGTTTTTATCGACGACAATTTTTACTTTGATGCTTGCAACTAGATTATTCAATACCACACAATTAGTTTGAAGTTAGATCACGTGTTTTCGCGTATACACAAATGCACTGTTTCCAAAAATCGCCGTGTTTGTTCAGAAACTGAAAACGTAGTAATCCAGTATCCATAACCTTTTTTGTTTTAAATTTTAAAACAAAAATTTACACATAATACAGTGTATTTTATTACTGTTGGTGAAATTAAGCAAGGACAAATGAAGCTGCATAACTGTTGTTAGAGCTATCTGTAGGTCCTATGAAATAAGCTATGGAACACATAGACTGTGTTGTCCTAGTAGTTATAGCTCAATTGTATATTTGTCACGCCCAGTGGCACTCAGTTTTACATTTGAAGCATTATTTTTTGCATATCTGCAAAATTGAGCTTAAGTTCTACTAAATGACTTCATTTAGTCAAAATGTAAGGTCATTAATTAAGGTCATTCATCGATATTCATTATAATTCATAAGCTAATATAATTAAACAGGCAACTTCAAAATGCTATCTTTTTTCAGGCATTCGTTTTTTAGCCTGGATCTCCGTAATTGCGTCTATAAGAATCGTCGAATTCATACTTACAATGGTGAGTTCTTCACACAAATTACTTTTCGTCTGTATTGTTTGTGACTTGGTTGGTCAAGGGGATTAAATGATGAGGAAATCTCCTAATCAAAACGATATGTAACTTTTAAATAAGTCATGAGATGCATAACATGTTAGTTCATCCCCCACTCTAAGCAGCTCTATACGTTTCATTGCTTGTATTAGTTTTATCCTCAATTTTATTTTCCCATTTTAGTTTCATTGTAAGATTTGTCTCAAATCGATCCAAAATCATGACAATTTGGTTCGTCATATGAGTATCCTCCATGCAGAAAAAATAGTGCTGTATCTGTGCCCCATTTGTGACAAGGAAATCCGCTGGCCCAAGAATTTTCCCAACCATTACAACAAAGCTCACCATTTGCCGTACGATGAAGGATTGGAGAAAATGAAAACGTTGAAGATAAATGTTCGGGCTCAGGGAATAATAATGAATAAAACACTGTTTGTTCTTTATATATTTAATCGATTTATTTGATCTGTATTGAGTGATGGACTGTAAACAACTGACAGTGTCAGCACAACCGATCTTACAGCTCGGTGGCTGACTGTATATATGTATATGTGTGTACGTGTGTCTCTCTGCCCTCTCTTAGTGTGTGCGCTGTATATACATATAGCTGTGCGTATTCTCCACTTCTAACACTCCCCCCGTTAAAATAGCAATATTTTAACTTTTGCTTAAGAGTGGAGTAATCACATATTAACAATTTCTATGCTCGCATGTTTCGCTTTATGTACGCATGTTTGAACGCTTAAGACCAATAATTTATTTCAATGTCGCTTGGAAGAATGCATATTTTTCTAATTGATCGTTCTAAACTTTCATTCGATTGCGTTTTCAATGTGACTGATCTGACTTTGCCATCATCGCCTGTATGAGTTTTTATTATCTTTCCCATTGCCCAATAAGTTGGTGGGATATTGTCCGCTTTGATAATAACAAGTTGGCCGCATTTTACATTGTCTCGTTGTTCACGCCATTTTGGTAGCTGAACAAGTGAGTTTAAATAGTCATTCGACCATTGCTTCCAAAACGCATCTATTTGTAATCTCAATTCTAAATATAGACGCTTTACATTATATGGAGGAGAATTCGCTTTTTCACACATTGGCAGTCTCAATGATCTGCCAATCAAAAAATGTGCTGGGGTTAATGTTTCTTGATCCTCTGGATCGTCTGACATTTTACATATTGGTCTTGAATTAAGACATGCTTCTACACCCACTAAGAGAGCAGATATACCTTGGAACGAGTATTTTTGCACGCCTTTTGTACGCTTTAGGTGGTGTTTCATGGATTTAACAGCAGCTTCCCATATGCCACCTTCATGTGGTGCTGAGGGTTTGATAAAATGCCATTCTGTGCCCTTCAAATGTACATAACGCTGAACTGTGTCATCTTTCCATACTTTGTACACTTCTTTCAACTCGTTGCAAGTACCCAGAAAATTAGTACCGTGGTCACTGTAAATTTTTTCAGGATCGCCTCTACGGCCCGCAAATTTCATGTATGCAATTAGGAAATCGTCAGATGACAATCCTTCGACCGCTTCCAAATGCACAGCTCGCGTGACTAAACAAACAAACACTGCAATCCACCCCTTCATGTCAGGCAATTTGCGTGCTCTTGTGTTCGCATTTATTTTGTTTGATGTTCGCATGGTATATGGGCCAGCCATATCAACACCGACATGTTGAAACGGTGGCGCTGGCTTTAGCCTAATCTCTGGCAAATCAGCCATTATTTGACCAGCCGTTTCATGCGCTTGCCTAACGCATTGAGTACATGTGTAAATGTAACGCTTTGTTTCGGACCTGAGCTTCGGGATCCAAAATTGTTTTCGCATAAAATGCATCATTAATTGTGCTCCACCATGGAGTGTCATCTTGTGTGCATAATTCAACAATAGAAATGACAGTCTTGAGTTCTGTGGGATAATGTACTGATGTTTTCTTTGATACGAAATGTTCGCTTTGTCTATTCTACCACCAACTCTTAGTATACCATTTTTGTCAATTATAGGTCTTAGTGATAAAATTGGACTCTTCGATGGCAGCTTATCGCCTGATTTGATGCACTCAATTTCTTTTTTGTACGCTTTTGATTGTTCAAATTTTATCCAGAACTCCATGGCTTTTTTTCTTTCTTCGCTTGTTATGTATCGATTTCCATTGGAGACAGTATTTTTCGCTTTCAGAAATTTTAAATTCGGAAATATTCTCAATACATATGCAGTGATGTTCAGAATTTTGTCCCAATCTTGGAATTTGTGATATATTAATGCATTATCTTGACCAGTAGATATACTGAACACCTTTGATCCGCTTATTTGCGTTTTGCATTCTTTTTTTATCTCTGCTTGTATCTCAGGAGAGACAACTAACTTCGGGATTGGCCATTCCGATTGGTCTTTTATCATCCAACTCGGCCCATGCAACCAAAGTTTGCTGTTCAAGAACTCATTCATGCCCATGCCTCTACTAACTAAGTCTGCAGGGTTGTCACCTGAGCTGATATGCTTCCATGTGTATCGCTTTGTGATCTTTTGAATTTTTTCAACACGATTCGCTACAAACGCTTTTAGGTCATGTGGCGATTTTTTAAGCCAGCTTAGCACAATCATTGAATCCGACCACATTGTCACATTTTCGCTTTTAAATTCGCATGCTTCAATGACCGCTTCTATTTGCTCACTAAGCATTAGCGCTGATAGTAATTCCAATCTTGGAATCGTCATATCTTTCAATGGCGCAACACGTGATTTTGCAGACAATAATGTACAAAATGTTTGCTGCCTGTCATTTTCAACTCTTATACAAATGTGCGTCCCATATGCTTTCGCGCTTGCATCACAGAACGCATGTATCTGCATGTCACAGCCTTTATAAGTGTTGAGCCATCGCTTTATCTTAAAATCACTCAACAATGGTAGATTCTGGTAGAATTCAGACCAATCACTTTGTATGCTTTGTGGAACGGCATCGTCCCAGCCTATCTCTTTGAGTCTCCAAATATCTTGCATCATCATTTTCGCTTTTATAATGATCGGAGCTATGAAACCATTCGGGTCATACAATCTAGCTATATCTCGTAAGATTGTTCGCTTTGTGACGCTTATTTGTTTGCTAATATCTTTTACTACAATTGTGAGCTCATCGCTTACTTTGAGCCAACGCAAACCCAAAATTTTCATTTCATCATCTTCGCATATGTTCACTTCATTTTGTGTGCTTGAATTCATGTACGCTTCAACTTCATTCGCATTTGATGACCATGATTTCAACGTGAAATTGCATTGATTCAATATAAATTCCACTTCTTTGCATAACATTTTCAATTCTTCAATTGTTTCACAACCAAATATTCCGTCATCCATATAGAATGAGAGCTCAATGACTTTTGCTGCTTCAGGATATTCTTTTTTATGCTCTCTTGCACCTTCAATCATCACACGCACTGCATTGTACGCAGATGACGCTTCTCCAAATATCACAACAGTCATTACATATTCTTTCAACGGCTCATCCGGAGATTCTCGCCACCATAGTCTATGTAAATTCCACTGATTTGGATTTAATCCGACTCTGTTAAACATTTTTACAATGTCAGTTGCCAGGCGCGTATTTAGGGGGGGGGGTTCGGGGGATGAAACCCCCCCCGAAATGATATCAAATCCATGGAAAAACGCTGCATTTCAATGTTTCAGCATGCATTTGATGTAATTTTTTAAAAAATTTCGGCTCGCTCCGCTCGCCAGAGCTCTATTTATTGTTTATGGTATTTACAACAATTTTTACTTACAATAATTTCATTTGACCGCATATTTTGCGATCACCATTGCTATTGATCGCAAATTTATGCCCGCAAAATGGATCATTTGACGCAGGACCTTGACCGAACTATTTACGATTTTCGGTCAAATGACCCATTTTGAGGCATAAGTTTGCAATCAATAGCAAAATTTGCGGTTCGATGAAATTTTTGTATGTAAAGATTGCGGTCGACCGCAATATCCAGACCGCGGTCAAAAATTGCGATCATGACGATTGGTAAAATAGAGCCCAGGATATATTTACCGTCCTATGCATACATTTTCTTGTAAATTTAATGCTACACATAAAATAAAATTGGAGTAAATTCTACTCCGTTTGGAGTAAATTTGTTCATTTGACATATGCAAAATGGCAAGAGTTTACTCCAAAATGTGGAGTAAATGTGAGAAAATGGAGTAAACTATTCTTTACCATAAGATAAAATATATGAAGTTACTCCAAACGGAGTAAATTTTACTCCATTTTTATTTTGTGTGTAATTCGACATTTTGAACCATTCCAAAAATTTAAACCCCCCCCCCCCCCCCCCCCCCCCCGAAACTTGTGTCTAGATACGCGCCTGTCAGTTGCAACCGCATATTTATGTCTTCTGAAACGCATTGTCTGTAGCTGTGAGTCGTATTGCAACTTTCCACCTATCATTTGACATGAATTAAGTGATTCGCCAGTAGATGTTTTGGCTGATGCATTTGTTACAATTCTAAATTTCTTTGTAATCGCATGATGACCAGTAGCATATTTCATCTGGTTTTGGCTCACCTGCTGGTCGCATATAACCAAGTCTCTGGTTTTCCCGCATATATTCAATGTATTTTTTCTTCAACGCTTGATCCTTTTGAAGTTTACGTTCTAAGTGCATGAACTGCTTTTTTGCAATATATTTTGAATTTCCCAACATTTTAATTTTGGATTTGAGTGGTATTGTCACTACGTACCTACCATTCTTTTCTCTGTAAACTGTACGCTTAAATAAGTGTTCAACCATTTGTTGTTCATCACTTAAGCTCGCTTTATTTTCGCATCTGTTTACATCTTCAATCTCCCAGAATTTGCTTAACGCTTGTTGCAAATCATCTTCTTGCTTCTCATTGTTCATTATTTTTCTCATAGTTCATTATATTCGAAATTTTCAGCTGGTATTCTCAGATTGGCTGTTATTGATAGCCCATACTCTAAGGAAATGAAGTAGTCAAAATAAAATATTTTTATGTGTAAAACGCATTTTCCTACAGTTTTGGTGGTAAACGATGTAAAATGATGTAAATATTCAAATAATTGCGACGAGAAACAGCCAATTATTGTAAATTTTCTCTCTTCTCTTTCTTAAAACATCAATTTTGCATTCATCACTGGTGCCGTTGCTGTAGAAGATGACCACAACAAACACAGACGAAAACCGATGTAATCAACTGTGTCTCTGTTTCAGTTATCTGTGTTGTAGTAGTGGTCATGGTCATATTATACAGCGAAAGTATCAGTGACGAATGCAAAATTATTGTTTTAAGGAAGAAAGCAGAAAAAATTCACATTATGTGGCTGTTTCTCGTCACATCAACATAGATTTGTGCGTTCCGTCTATCGTTAAATGCGTGATATTTTTATTTGAATATTTACATAATTTTACATCTTTTACCTCCAAACCTGAATTGAAAGTGCGTTTTATACCGAAAAAAAATTATTCTACGTCGTTTTCGGAGAGTAGTAATCCCTGGATTTTTCGCGAATATGAGTGAATAGTTCAATGGATCCAGTTAATCATGCAAGAATGTTGTGACTGAAATGAATGATATTACCCTCTAGTTCAATTTTTTTTAGTAATTTTGATTAAAACAGAAACTCAATTTTATTTGATCGTCTCATTGATGGTGTTATTTGGGCAATACTGGATTTTTGTTTCAATCCTCAGTTCAATACATTGATGCACCGCAATTTTCTGCTAGTTTTTGCTAGTTTTACTATAGTGTTAATAACCCTAGGAATAACCCCATGCCATTGGGTTGAAATGACATCATTTTTGTCAAATAATTCCTTTTCGTTAAGACTGATTATAAAGTGTGAAATAATATGGTCAGCGAATGGAATGCTGAAATATTGTAAAACAACCAAACAAAACCAAAATTGTCTGAACAAAAGCGTTTCAATTATGTATGAAAAAAGGAAATTGTGATACCAAAGGGGTGGACCCCCAAACCCCCCCCCCCCCCCCCTAAATACGCCACTGCAAGTGGAAACATTGATCATTGTTCAAAATTTTATTATTACACCAGTGCTTTTCTCTCATCTTCACAGGATGATCCTATTCCATGTAAAAAACCAAAAACGACCAAAGAAATTGTGAAACACCCAAATCAAGATTTTGAACAACCAGTGGATATGGTTGAAAAGAACCTTGAAACAATGTTTGGCATCCAAGAAATCGGTAAAAGTATGGAATTGGGCGAAAATCATTTGTCCGAACAGTACAAACAAAGTCAAAAGTCCTTTTGGTTCTGCAAAATGTGTTGTACATCAAATACAACTGAAGCTTCGCATTGTGGACGCTGCAACGGTTCAAACTATACAATTCCAAAGGGTATGCTAAAAATCTGTACTTTTTTTTAGTTGTTCTGACAAAAATAAGAATTTAATGTCTTTTAATTTTTGTGATTTAGCTGATGGCGAGGTTCTTTCACTGAATCATGCAAAGCTCGCAACCGACACGTTTCGACCATCTTCTACTCAACCGGTACTCGGAGATGTCAAATATTGCGATGCGCCACAAACACTCTGTACATTAAAAAGTGCAACCAGCAGTGATGAAAACTGTTTGGGACCAACAGAAAGTGACATAAACACTCTGAACCCAATTGCCAATGAATGCAAAAGTGTTTTGTTCGAGCATAACGCTGAGATGCTATGTCACAAAGAAAAATCATCAAAGTGGGTAAAAGGTACCTTGAAGGTTATGCTCGAGTCAACTGATCCAATGATGCTTCGACTGTTTATGAAGTTCGACGAGCAAAGCTATGATGAACTGCTTACAGTTGAAACCGAATTCAAATTGAAAAGCAAAACTACATTACAGTGGACCGTAATGGATCTCTCAAAAGGTGTCATGCAAGAGTTTGATATTATTGTGCGATTCAAAACGTCCAAACTGAGCAAACAATTTCACGCAATTATAACGGAGGCGCAAAAAAGAATGACGAATGCAACAACCCAAACGAGTTCACAGCAGATCGAGGAGAATATTTTGAGCAGTGAAATCGTTTTCAGCGGAGCAAAGACAGAGAATATTTCACCACCAAACAAAAACCCTACAAACATAGAATGGACTTGCACCGTATGTGATAGTCTCAGTAGAGGTGACGAGTGCGTGACTTGCGGCGAGTATAAAGATTGTTTGATGCTCGGGGGTGATGAATGGACGTGCCAAAATTGTTGCGTTCAAAATGAACTCAAGGATCAATTTTGTCCCTGCTGCAAAGCAGTGAGAGGGTTCCGACGCCAGGAAAAAACACGCACCAAACTTGTTCCATTCATGTTTGACGAACTCATGGATGGAACAAGCGACTCGGATCAATCAATTTTGTTCGACTGTGATGCCAAAATGTTTCGTTACATAGAAAAAACGAAACAGTGGAAGGAATATGGCAGAGGACAAATAAAGATGATAAGTGACACGGATAATCCGAACAAGGTTCGGCTGTTGATGTATCGTGAAAAATCATCGTCAATTTGTTGTAATCAACTACTGGGAAAAGATATGCAACTCGACGAAACACAAATGTCAGAAGCAGTATTGATGTGGGTCGGATACATTTCATCGGAAAACAAAACAGAAAAAGAACAATGGGCAATTCAATTCGATAATGTTGAAATATGCAAACAATTCCACGACATTCTTTTGGTTGCAACAGCCCTCCCAGGCCGAACAGATGTACGTTCAAGTGAAATGGCAAGACCAGAATTTGTACATCAACTATTGGAATCTGCGGTGACAGAAACTCCTGAAACGATCAAACGTCAATGTATGGATGCATAGGTGCGCAGAGGGGGGGGGGGGTATTCCGGGTTTTCCCCCCCTCTGGAGAGCAAGTCTCCCTGATTTCCCCGGGTCTGGAAATCCATGAAATCTGGATCTACCCCGGTCCAGAAACCAATGAAATCCGGGTTCTGCCCCGGTCTACCCTGGTCTACCCTGGCCTACTTCGGTCCGGACACCTATGGAATCCGGGATTTTCCACTTTACATATCAATTCCTGGCGAGAATTTTTTTTTGTCGTTCTCCTTTTCCTACACATACCCCCCCCCCTCCCCCGGACATACACCATTTACCCCCCTCTGCAACATCGAAGTCTGCGCATCTATGGTATGGATGCATATGTGGCAAATAAAGTTCAATACTTTTCGCGCAACATACAAGTTTGGTATGATATCAATGTAAGACTGGGCATCACAACGGAGAGTAGAAAACGTTTTTATGAAGACATGTGCCAGAAGCTACGTCCAACACCAACCAGTCCGTCGACAAAAGTGACCAACCCATATATCAGCAAACATTAAACAGTCATTTACACATTCAAATGAATCAATAGTGAAATGCTCTTTTCATTTAGATCTTGCTTATTTACTGTCGTAAACGGTATACCAGTTGAGAAAAACAACATGATGAAAGATGATCATTTTTCCATATTTTTAAATACTTACAATTGAATTATGAAATTGTGAATTCATTATAACATTTCTTTTTGTTTCCAAAAAAAATAAGGAATTCAATGTTGAACTTAATATTTTGACAGCATTTTTGCAAACATCGTTGATGTTTTCCTCACAATTCTGGACAACGTTTTTCAATAATAACTGGATTTTGTGTTTATGTTGTGTATGGTACGCCATACAGAAGAAACAATTGATTTTTGTAGAGATTTAAAATGAAATGAAATAAAATGAAATAAAATAAAAATCAATATTTACATTAGATAAAAAATGAAATTCACTTTCAAAAGAGGAAGTTTTTAAACTTAATCCGCATTTCCAATTCTTTTGCAGAACTCAAAAACCTGAACTGTATGAAACGACTGGAATAGAACATCTTCCAACACAGCGTGCACTATGCACATGTGCATTGAAATTCCGTATATTCTGCAGAATCTTGCACCAATAAACAACAATCATACTGACATTAAAGTTACAAAAAATGAAAGAATAGAAGAAATTAGACACTTAAATCACTCCACCGAATGTTAATTTTATACCATTGATTTATTTATGGAAAATAGTAACCGATAACACGTATGGAACATGAATTTTATGAAATGTCTGGAGTAGAACATCTTTCGATGTAGCATGTGTATTGTGCATCGACTATTTATTCTGCAGAATTTAAAGAAGTCAATTTGGAAGTTATCATCGAAAATGACACCAGATCAACCAATTTCAAGTTTCTTCAGTCTTTGTAGCTAGTTAATCATCAGGTTTGTAATGTCGATTATTTCCATGTTGATCGAATAATCTACTTTTCTGATGCCGCCTTGATTTCAGAGATGAATGAAGTAAATACTTTGGTATAACGAAATTTCTTATCACATATTTATGTTTGTTTTGAACGCAAAATATTCACCGTGCCTTCATTTTGACTAAATATACTGCGATCGAACGAAAGATTCATAGATGCCAACAAATAAAAATATTCTATATGTATAAAAAGATATTTTAATGAGAAAATCATATTTCCATAGTTAAAAAAAAACATTCGAGTGTTTGTTTACTTTTTTGACATTTCTAATGAAATGATGACAATCGTCATCGTTGACGCAAATGTCAAATCAGGAACGAACCCATAAAATCTTCATTTGACAATTAATGTAGAATATCCATTAGTTCTTTTTAGATAATTTTACATTCTCTTCGTGATTAAATTGAAAAAAAATACAAGGCTTTGGGAGTAACTAAAATCAACCAACACGCCTAAGTACAGAACAGTTACCTATAAATTTCGATACACGGAAAAAGTTAAAAAATTAGTAAACAAAATTAAAACAAACAATTATTTCATTAGAAATTAATATAATTTAAGAAAACAATTCGATTTGAAAATGGAAACAATATATTGAAAAATAATCATGACTAAATAGAATACTTTAAACACACGTAGTACACAAAGTAATAAGTAAATTTTGCGCCATAGAGCAAAGTCACATAAAATAAACGTCACGTAGTTGTGGAGTGTACTTGCTGCGATGGTACGAAAGCTATGTAGTTGAATCATTTTTTTGTGAACAGTTCACCTAAAATTTGAATATATATTCACTTTGCACAGATACAATATTGAATTGAACATATTCCCATTTGTTTTATTTAGTAAAATTTGACTATTTGTTCAAAAAAATCTTTTCATTTTCAAAATGAACAGTTTTTGAACAATAGGGGCCTGGATTAAATTTTTTAACTATGTGAGACATCAACATTTTTTCGTTTCCACTGAAGTGGAATCAAAATTTGATGAAAATAATAGAAGTTTGTAAAGACAGAATGCAATTTTTACGATTTTTACTATAGGAAAATCCGCGGATTTAAGTTGAATCCCGGATTTAACGTTTTTTTTAATATTTCTATATTAAAAATGGTAAAAATCAAGTTCTGTCTTTACAAAATTCTACCATTTCCATAAATTTTCGATTCGAGTTTAGTGGAAAAGAAAAAATATTTGAGTTTCATAAAACAAAAAAGTTAAATCCGGGATTTAAATCCGAGCACTTGGAACCGGCATAAGTAGGAGAAAATAAACGGAAATGTAAAACGAACTGTAAAGCGACTTTGTCACAATAAATACCTTGTGAATGTAAACTCGCATTATACGATTTTCGACCGATCGGAAACAATTTAAACCGGTAAACGTGTCAATTGATAGCAAATTGTTTCGAAGCGTTTGGTTGGGCTGCGAATTTACAAACGTAGTAGCGCTTTTGTCGCCAGCGTTTTTCTTCCTCTTGATGGCTTCTTGCCAATCAGTGTTGAAATGGCAGCTCGTGGGCATTTGGCTAAGTGTAAACGTAAGGTATGCTTACATACAAAACCTTTCAAAAATGACGTGCAGGTACACCTGGACTTAGCTTTCCAGTTCGCTGAATTTATAGCAACTGCATGGATTTGTGCGAATCCGTACTCCAAATATTGATGGAAAGATTCCCAATCCATGTAAAAATGATTCTGACAATATTCGATATTGAAATCATAGTCCTTATTAGATTCTGATTGCACGAAGTACCTATTCTCCTTGACTCGTCCGATGGTTTTATCTTGCGCCCATATAAGTTGCGACTAAGTCTCCACAAACTGATTTTGATGTGTGGATGTTCCAAGAACACGCGATCCATTGAATTGAATTCGTTCGATATTTTTTCAGCAATATCAGACATCACAAAGATAAATTCAGCGAAAGGAAGGCGATTTCTAAATGTGTAATTGGATTTGATTATTCGAATATGAAATTTTCGAACATGGAATTTTCAAATACAGTAGACCCTTAGAAATTAGAAGTCTTAGAAATTAGAATCCCTTGGAAATTAGAAGAGGCATTTTTGAAGCATTGCTGCCTCAGAAATTAAAAGGTTATCTTCTAATTTCCGAGGGAATATTTCTAAATGTGATTTACGATATATACATGACATAGCCGTGGTCAACATAGAATTAAAAACTATTGAAGCGCTTGAAAAACATTCGAAATGAATCTAGTATCCTTTGGAATTATTTGTTGCTACCGCAACAAGTGCGAAGATGCATTTGTAGTGAAATTAGCCGGAGGCTCTCCAGTGTCGATTGTTACGTTTACGCGTTTAGTATATTTTACATCAATAAAATGTCATCATTTAGTCAAAAACTTAAGAAGACAACATTGTCAATTGAGCAAAAAGTACAAATTCTCCAAAAACTTGATTCAGGTGTTCGTGCAAACCGTTTGGCTTATGATTATAATGTGTCCGAATCTGCGATTAGTTACATAAAACTACATAAGCATGAAATTACGGCTGCAGTGTCAAATACCTATCACGAAGCAAAAAAGAAAACTTTGCACAAGCCGGAGTATCCAAAGATGGAAGAAACATTATACGAGTGGTTCTTGAATCAGCGAGAAAGAAAGTGCGCAATCAATGGGCCAATTCTTGAGGCCAAAGCGTTACAAATATTTCCATTCGTAGCATTTTTTTTTGGGAACAATGTTCGTTCGTTCGTATGTTAAAAAATGAAAATATATGTATAAGGTGGTCCTCGTCGATTTTTCTGGGAGACTACCCCCAGTTTTGTTTTTTGAGTCAAAAGAAACATGTGTTCAAAATTTCAGATCAGTACGAGGACTCTAAACCGATTTTTCAGAATGTTGGGAAAATGTTCACAGTTTTGTGTCTCCAGACCGCGTTTCTTGGCCAAACTAAGTTTCCTGAAAGTAATTTGGAAGGTATTCAGTATTCACTCCCTCTTCGAGTTAAAATAGCCAAAGAATCAAAAAACAATATATTGTACTTGTGCAAAATCAAGAAATTCGAATTTTATTGAAAATGTGTAATTTCATAATTAATGGCTATGGGAGGGAGTGAATACTTTTCAAATTCCTCTCAGATAACTAATTTTGACCGAAAAATGCGGTCTGGAGACACAAAACTGTGAAAATTTATGCAATATTTTGAAAAATCGGTTTGTAGTCTTGGTATCGATCTAAAATTTTGTAAATATGTTTGTCTTGACCCAAAAAACAAAACTGAGGGTATCCTTCCAACATTTTGTATGGAAACATAGACGAGAACCACCTTATACACATATTTTCATTTTTTAAATATATTTTGCGAACAAACGAACGAACAAAATAGAAAAAATCGTTTTTTTTCCAAAAATCAACATTGTTCTTATTTGTATTAATTTTAATATAGTTTCGGTGTGAAATTAAAATATTCGAATGACACTTTGAAGCAAAACAGTAAGTGACCTGAAGAGTTGCCAATACCATTTACGCGCGCATATAAACTTTGACAGTTCAAATCAGTGTGAAAATATGAGTATACAACTGTGTGTAGAGAAGATGTCTATATCAAAGAAGAAACAGAGGGAAGAAAGAGAGATTAAGCGTCTCGTTATAGTTCGCTTGGTCTGCACATAGCCGTTCATCATACACAGCTTTTGTGTGACTTATTGCTGTTTTTCAAAGTGTTGTCCCTATGATGATTTCACAACAAAACTACATTTAAATTAATTAAAATGGAAACAGTATTGATTTTCGGAAGAAACAAACTTTTTTGAACATTTTTGCAAAAAACGTTTAAATTTAGTATTTTTAAACTATGGTTTAAAAAATCTAAAACATTTTTCTGTGAGTGTACGACCATTCCATGCCAAATCGACCAAAATCTGGATTGACTAGTTTAACCTTAGACCTGTCCTCTGAGATCTCATCATATATCTGTCCTCTCGGGCACTCAGTGCCCGTGGTATATTTTGTATGATAAATTGACATTTTTTGAAAAAAAAAATCGAATTTCTGCAATATTTCAAAAATCACTCTACCGATTTTGAAAGCAATGATATGTATGTGTGCGTCAGACTCGCAGATATATTCCACATCCTGTGCTGACAAAATTAAAGACTTTCTTCTTAACAAATCATTTCGAAATATGGATGCCCACAGAGGGTTTTGCATGAAAATTGACATGGATCCCAATTGGGATTAAAATTGTCTGTCAAATTTATGTTCGATCCAAATAAGCTTCCCAAAAATTTTCCATACAAAATATATGGAATTTTTTTGGGGGCACTGAGTGCCCAGAGGACAGGTCTAAGGTTAAGTCCAACTAAGAAAAATCTGGCCTCGGTTTGTCAAAAAGGGGTTTTCGATATAGCGACCCATCTTTTGATGACCAACATCTCTTTCAATTTGAAAGGTATGAAAACAGCATTAATCTCGTTTGATAGGTATTGAAGTCTACTTTATTTTACATTTGAAGATTTAAAAGACAAACAAATTTTTGACACTAGAATCGACATTTCAATTCTCAAACTCAAATATCTCGAAAGCACGTATACAAAACAATTTCAAACCATTGATGCCATCCGATAGCTTAACTCAAGGGCTATGGCAAAAAGATGGACAAATTAACACACAGTCCTCTGTATTTGAAAATGTACTATGCTGTCGGGTTTTATGCGTTTTTCACTTATTTGACCACCGATAAGTCTCATAACTAATTCGAACAGATAGTATTCATCAATTATCGATACCTTTCCAACTTGTCATGGGCTACTGATTTGTCGAAAAAAATAATAATAAACTTCAACCCGATCAACATTAATAGGCCAAATACTCGTCAAATGACCAGTTTGGACTGCAAATATGACGATTGGATCCCAAAAACCGATGAGAAAATATTTTTTGCGTTCAGATGTTAATCAAAGTGGTTGGTTATATCATACTCTACATTTTTGTTGAAACAGATATAAGAAATCCTCGAATATTCATGATTTTTCAACTGAAAATCCTAGATTCGTGAAAAAAACGTGATTTCTCAGGCCATCTGTGTGGTTATGAGCTATGAAAAACCCTCTAAAGCGGTTTTTTGGCCTTGATATGTTCGGATAGGTGATGTATCTTTCCATAGGCCACTGTTTTGTGGCAAAAAAAGAACAAACGAACAAAGAAAAGGGACATTTTCGATGAACTTTTGGAGTTGAATGCAAGGAGATGGTGCTTGTATGAAGACAACAGCGATCAATATACGTTACACGAATAGTGCACAAAGAGAGCGAAAGACAAACCGATACGCACACACTCATGAATACACAACTATTGTGTATCAAGCGTGCTCTCCTTGTACACTATTCGTGTGAATAGTATAACTGTGTGTAAGTGTTCACTTTGCCGTTGTTGTTAAAATTCAGTTTGTTGCACTGGAACTAAATTTAGTTGGTGGATGTGAAATACGATGGCGCTGATAAGAATTCATCGCAAAAAAAAGTCTAAAATGCCATATAAACGCCATCGGGTTGGTTGAATGAACAAAATTGTGAAAAGTTGTGAAAAAACACTATTTTTCTGATTTGCGAGCCCATATCTCCTCCACTTGTTTACCGATTTCGAAACGTGAACACGAAAAATTTGCGGGCGGTCTATACCTTTCAAACGCGTCTCTGCTTTTTGAAATATCTTTGCTAGTTTCCGATTTATGGTCATTTAAATGGGATAGTGCTCATCTGTACTGAATTTTTGAAAATTTCTTCGAATATCTTCTACATTTATTATTTGATTGAAATGGTTGATAGCTCAAAATCTTCGTATAGTTAGTACCAAAAAATCGAGTGTATAAAATTGAACAAATCTGTAGTGGTTCTTGAGATATAGCTTGATAAAGATGAGTCACATCGAAAAAAAATCATGGGTAGAGTGCCTTTGTGAGTCCGTAGCTCCCTCGCCTATCCATTGATTTCAAAAAGTGAACAAAAATAATTTGGGTCGTCTATACCTCTCAAACGCGGGTCTACTTTTTAAAATATCTCAAACGGTACTCGACTTATGATCCATAACGTCGGTGTCATACCCAAAAAATGACTTTTTTCACATTTTGGACTGTAGCTAGGCCGCAACGCTTATGAAATTCAAAATTTTTGCATTTTTGGAACCAGGAGGCATCACACTAACAGAAAATAATTGGTAGAAGATTTGCGTAAAAATGCTGTAGCGTTGTGTAATTTGTGATATTTTTAAGCATAAATAAGCTATTAGCTAATAGAATTTATCAAATTTTTAAATATAACATATTTGCAATATTTGCCAATTATTCGTGAGATTTGCAGTGGTTTGAGATGCAAATATGTGATTTTATTTGCGAGATTCACACAATATTTGCCAGATTTGCCAGATTTGCCAGATTTGCCAGATTTACTCAAAATTGCTAACCGATTGACGCTCAAATCTGATGTTTGACTCATGGACCACATATGGTTTAGAATTCATAACACTAAGATTCCAGCCAATTTGAGCAATATTGTAGTAGTCGTTGCAACGTACGTTCATCTCAAATGAACATGGATTTTTGCTTGAACATTCAATTTTTATATGGAAAGTAACGCAAATAAGCCTACTAATGTCTTCCGCGCGCCCATATGACTTTCCTGGGTCAAACTATACTGGTTCTGACATTCATAAATACAATCATTCCATATTTGTGATCATACAATAGATGGAATTCAAAAAATAGGTGGAACCATTGATTTTTGACGCGCTGCTCCGAACCCATATAAACTACTTATTTCGTAGAAAAAATGGTCTATGCAGAATTTGAGGCCGATTGGATGACGCTATGTTGTGATTTCACAAATCACTTGGTTAATTCAATGCATTCATACTGAATGTTGTGATGAAAATACTGAAAATAATTAATGTAAAACACATTTTTTCTAATAAATTGCGAATCAAACAATCAATAAAAAGGTTCACATTCCATTGTTTCAACTATTACATTGCGGCAGGGGGCGCAACAGTATCATTATAACTTTCATATATGAAAGTTATTGTAACGGTACCAATTTCATATTTTTAATTTTTCTGTTGAAACCGCCGATGGGTAGCGTGACGGATATTTATTGTTGTTGTATTGTATGTTAATTCAGTGACATTCAAGAGGAACGAATTGGCCAATTTTGACACCTGATGATAATGTGATGAAATTATGGCTTGGTTATGCTTAAAAATATCACAAATTATATACCGTTGGAAAGGTATCGATAATTGATGAGCACTATCTAATCGAATTAGTTATGAGGCTTATCGGTGGTCAAATAAGTGAAAAACGCATAAAACCCCACACCTTAGTAGATTTCTAAATACAGAGGACTGTGTGTTAATTTGTCCATCTTTTTGTCAATGCCAGATCATAACTCTTGCGAACCCTTGAGTTAACCCTCTAATGCATGAATATTTCTCAGCGGGTTGAGGTATCTAATTAGGTTGGTTTTGGTCTCAAACCACTTAAAATAGTGAAAATCCTTAAAGGTGCTATTTCCCAGGCCACAATTGGATCGTAAACGATTGAATATTTATCAAAAAATCGTCCATGATCACATTTAACACTGGTCGACAAATTTCAACTTTTTGTCTGATCCAGAGCAACGACATATATGGTGTTTTAGTACTTGATGGCCTTACTCAAAACCCAAAGGGTTTGCCCAGGTTGGTTCGGGTTGTCGCAAAATCGACCAAAATCGATTTTCATCATTTTTTGGCCCGAATAGTCGCACATTTTCGCATGTATCTTCAAAACTACGCATCGTATATTGTTCAATGAATCGAATAATACGCTTTGGAAAGGTCTTTTGATTCTAATTAATTTTGGTGCATAACACTATGACACAAATTTTAAGCAAAGTGAATGTCATTTGAAACGACTAGTATAGCGAGTTAGTACCTCGGGCATGGATCACTAGACCACCTTCTGTTTGTTTGAAGCACCCCCAAATTTTTGAGATTTCAGCATATGTATGAAATTGGTGGTTTTGACTAGTGACCGTTTCATCTATATGGTCATAACATCACTCGCTTTTCAGATATAGTTTAACGGAAAAATAAATTCGGGCGACGAAAAAATAAAATGGGCGACTAAAATATAGTAGAATTGGCGACTAAAAATGTTAAACCGGGCGACTATTTAATGTGAAAATTAGCGCCAAAATATTTAAATATTTCGGAAATTAAAATAATCTGGGCTGTAATAAATTCAATTTGTGGCGACTGAAATTTGATAAAAAACGCCAAAAAAGTGCAATTTTGGCGATCATAAATTCAATTTAATTCCCCGAAATAAATAAAATTGGCAACATTTTTTTGATTCGTTTAATTTTTTGTAGCCACCATTAATAACAAGGCCAGTCAAAGTTCGTTTTACGATAAAATTCTTCAGTTTGCTTGTTTTAGCAATGACAAAATGCAATTTGAATCGAGCAAACGATTGAGTGAATGAGGGAACGAAGTAAATAATTTTACTATAGTCGTCACCGAAGGAACAATAGAAATTACACCGATGATTGGTGGCGCACAACGACTGCGGTTCACTCAATTCCATTTGAAAATTCAAAGTTAATGGTGTTCGTTAAGGAAAATTTTTCGTTCGACAAATATGGCATTTTCGGTGAAATTTTAAAAATTTGCATGAAACGAGAGCTGTTGACATTGTGACGGTCTGCGCTATCCCTGAATTTATTTTTTTTGCGTCCAAACTTTGCCAATCGTTTTTTTTAATGAAAAGGAAAAAAATGAGGAGTTGTAGAGTTTGATTCAATGACTTCGGTGCAATTTTGGCCAGTCTAGGAGCCTATAGACTATGACTCAAAATATGCTTTCACCTCAGTGCAAATTCATGCGATTTTGGTTCAATAACTTCATGATTTGAGTTCTGAAATGGACCCTTGCGGTCACCCAATTGTACTGAAATTTTGGGCACTCTATCTCTTATCCCATCCAGATACTGAAACCATTCCAAATTTGAGGACATAAATGTAAAAATTTTTAAGTGCAAAAAAATAAGCTGTCTAGTGTAGTGAAAATGTATGAAGTTGGGAACGGATATCTAAAAATACCCGTACAAAGTAATTTCATACGCATTCACTCACGGATTGACTTGGACATCAGCACGGGTGACAAAATAATCTACCCGTATGAATCTGTGAATAGTCACGGATCTATTGAAACTGAAATGTGTACGGGTATAACTTGATCCCGTATCCGTCTCCCCAATAATTTTCTAGGCGGGTACGGATACTGGCGAAAAGGTGGATGTGATGTCAGTGAGCCAAAAATTCTGATTACGGCAAATTGACGGGCTTGATTTCCTGTGTATATGGTGTAAATTTTATGAAAATCCATTCATTAGTGCTCTGATGAAACAATATGTCAAAAAATCGATTTTTTCGGGGAGTCGTTCCGATGGAGTTATTCAAAATTTCCAAAAAAAAAAAATCCGATTGAGCTGAAAATTTGGATTTTTCCGTTTTATGACCTCAGCTATCGATTAATATATATATTTCAAACATCGCGTTGGTTGCTTTGACATGGAATGGCCGTAATTAAAACAGTTCATTTGTTTCTGCTTCAATTCTATTAAAAAAAATCGATTTGGGTTAAGCCCCTAGCTTTATTCAGATTCTGTGTTTGATTCTTATTCTATGTGCGATTCACTTATCTGTGCCCAACGAACATGTAGTGTTGTTGCCTTATCGCCGTTTGCGTGGTGTTTCTATCGTCCTTTTTTTGTTGCTTTCTCAATGTATGTATCGCTCCATTCGTCATCAATGAGTGCACGGTTCGTCAATCGTCTCGTCTTCTCAATGGTTGGTGTTGTTTTGTAGTTACGTTTTACGTTTTACGCTGTATCGTACGATTCTTTTTTTTGACTCTGTGCCATACTCACTTAACGGTAAAATGTGTTCTATTTTGTGTGTTGCAAATTACACTATTTCTCTTAAATGTGCTCACATATTTTTCACATATTTTTCATATATGTTTTATCATGCGTTATTTGTATTATTTTATTTATATTCGATGTATTTGATTTGATGTTGTTTGATATTTAATGATTTTGATTAGTTTTTTGTGTTGTTCGTTCTTTGTCTGTATGTATCGTTTTAAATTTCAGATTTTTCGCTTTAATTCACAAGATTTCTCGGTTATTCCATATGTGCCATGTTACAAATGATTATGTCCATACATTTCATCACTTTTATTTCATGATTTAAAATGGATTGACTTGATTAAATGTGATTTTTTTTGAAACTGTTCAATGTTCGATGCATGTGTATTTTAATCAATGGTAGTTGCACGTGCTCAGTAACGTGGTTTTTCACAATTCATTTAGTTTTTAAATCTGTGTCTTTTTCTATTTATTCGTCGTAGTTTTTAGGTTTTATCAGTGAATGTATTTTGCTGAGGAATTAGTTGCGCGTCAGCGTTAGCAACTAAGGTTAGCAACTAATATGTAGCGTCAACCGACGCTCGATTATGGTGCGGCAGATATGTAGACGCGTACACTCACACATTCACATTCACATCTTCACCCTACAGCGGCTGCTGTGTACCGCTTAGATCTAACTGGTCTGCATATCTGCCGCATCATAATCGAGCGTCGGTTGACGCTACATATTAGTTGCTAACCTTAGTTGCTAACGCTGACGCGCAACTAATTCCTCAGCAAAATACATTCACTGGGTTTTATATGTTCATTATTTCTAGTATTTTCTTATGTTTTTTTTGAATTGATTATTTTGGTTATTTTCGTAGATTTTGTGTTCTTACTTGTAAATTTGTGTCGATGATATTGTATAACTAGTTTCGATGATTTTGTATTTAGTTTTTGTATTTCGTTTGATTTGTTTCGATTTACTGACTGTTCAACATTTGGTTATTTTATATTAGTTTTATGTGATTTAATTTCGGTAATATTTCAATATTTAATTTGATTCGTTTTAACGGTGCAATGGTTTAGTGTTTTAAGTGGCTCTTTAATGCAAGTTCGCCATCTAAATTATGATAAGGCACCTGTGAGCGCTATGAGTGGCAGTGAGAGACTGTCGTCTCTCGTATTTTATTAAATCAATCTTCTTAACTCTATTACAATGTGTATGTATATGTGTATCATCAATATAGCTACGCTACAGTAGCGACGAGTCTCAGTAGCGCTTTTCGTCACAAGGACGGCGTCGAATTCTCTCGATGAAAACACAGATGATTTGACATCCAAATCCGATGGAATTTTGAATTTCTTGCCTTTCGTTTCGTATGCGATTTCGTAATTCGAAACACGTCCGCCAGAGCTGTGAATTTCGACTGTAATGCTTGGATCTTGGCCTTCCGAAGTATACATCACAAGTGGTGTGTTGTGCTCAAAATCGCCGAGTATGTTTGCTTGACAGACCATGCGGGACCCTTGGGCTGCAACAATTGTGCGATCATGTGAAGTCATCATGACGAGTTTTTCAACAAACGACGTGGTATTACCAAATTTTGCTTCGACTACAATTGGAATACGTATGCGAGTAAAACCAGTTGTCAGTAGAGCAATCTTTTGGTTTGATTCGATTTGGAATAACGAATCTGCAGCGCATGATACAAGTTTGGTTCCAGCGAGTGCAACGTGCTTTTCACCATTGCGTAGATAGGAGAATGGTGATTTGAATGAAATGACACAGCGAACCGTTGGAATCTTTATGCACACTTCGGCATATTGCCGCTGGAATGTGCTTTTTGACCCACAGATTGATTCGTGATCTCCAATAAATTCAATCGGAATGTGGCACTCGAAACATTTTCTCCAGCAACCATCTTTCAAAAATTGAAACGGTGAATCGATGGCGAACAAACATCGTTCTTTGGGACACTGTACGTACAAATGCTCGAATTTTTTGTATCGCCAAGTTTTCATCACACATACCAAATCATGATCGGAGCATTGTTTGATAAGGATGTGACAACCGGGACAGTGCTCATTTTTTCTCTCTCGGCATTCGCTGGAATGATGATTTCCAAAACAAATAAGACAGTCGGAATCCATCTGTAACAAAAAAAGTGTTATGGAAACAAAATTATTCAACGCATTCGACCTCGTATCTTAGAATTTCGGCACTAACGAATTCAAATCGCACAATATGTATCTTTGTTTCAAATGTCAGAACAAAGTTTAACACTAAATGCGTTGCTTGTGTCTCATTGCGTATTCGAATCTATTGTTTCGACTTTTTTTCCATTATTTTACAAGGGCTTACTTTGAACCGATGTAAATTTTCGGCAATGCCAATGCCAAAACGCAACGTCTCGGTTCTTTTTTTTCGTTCACGCACAACAAAATACAAATCCTTTCGCTTCGCTTCGATTTCAAAATGGTGGTGGGCTTAAAACACACCGCTTTGATAATTTTATTTTCGTTTACGCACAACAACTTACTACGTCTGTCGGTTCGTTTTTGGTTTCTGACTACGAAATCAAATGTTCCAAATGTCAAAACAAATTTACACAGATAAATGCGGTTCTGATTCAGCGTATTCAGCAAGAGATTCACGACATTGTCAGTGTACGTATATGAACAGTATGTGAAAACATAACCCCTCAAATGCAATCGACACAACCTCACTTATTCTTTGAAAAATTAAGCAAATTTTCATTTCATTTTTTTTATTATTTATTTTGAAATTTATTATTATTTTTTTGAATTCTTTTATTGTTAATTTCGCATCTTTTTTTTGCTATTTTTTGGAGTTTTCCTGCTTCGATGCACTGTTTCGGCATCTGAATGATTCTCGGCTCGTCTTCGAATCGCATGAACGGAATAACATTGAATAAATGTCTGATACTTCCTTTTCCAATAACAAGTTCGCGTATGACGTCACTTTCTTCCGCATTACCACCTTGATATTTTCGACGTGCGTATTCGATATCGCTTGAATTTACAATTCTAATGTGATGCATCCATTTCTCATTAGGAGTTGTTTTTTCGAAAAATACGTCAGAGTCACTACGACCTGCGTCGAAGCGCGATTTAGTATCCGAGTTTGACAAAATGGAATAGGCTTGATGCAAAATACTAAACTTTTCCATCGCGATTGCTTTTTCTGCATCACTAACACGATCTGGATGATGGATTCGTGCTAATCTATAGTAATTTGCTTTGATTTTTTGTATTTGTGCGTCACGCTCCACTTCAAGTATTTTGTACAAATCCGTGTTTGTTGCTTCTACCTTATCATACTTAGAGCCGGTGTTTCTTTCAGCGTTGCCGTCGTAATTTGAGTTGGAAGCATCAATTGAATCGACTCCTTCCATTTTTTTCGTTCGCTGGAGTTTTGATGACTTGCCTGCACCTTTGGTTGTGCGTTGCGAATTCGCAAGATTACTGTTTGTGCCCATTTGTGACAAATGAACATCGTTCTCGAGTGTTCGGTTTCTGACTCATGTCCATTGTTACTGGTTTTAGTAATGAAATCTAAAATAACAAATAATTGATTGGAGCAAACTTTCAAATTTAATCAAATGCATTTGAACTCACATTGACACCCTCTTTTTTCAGTTCCCCGACTGAGAATCTTTTTAGCACAATCTGTAGGTTCTTTTTCCGTGTTCTTTGAGAACTGTGGTCAATGTGAGGGCTATTTTGACCTGATGTCTTCTGAGACCTCTGCTTTGAAATATTAATGTTGCGTGAATATTCAAGTGAGCGAATGTGATGATCAAAGTATACCCATATCTTTACCTGATTCGTAACCGATTCGTGATTTGATGCGTCTTCATTGTCCGGATTCTGAAGCTGGACAGATTCAAATGAAATGTCATTCAATATCGGTTCATCGTGAGCGTCGTCTTCGTTTGGTTTACGCACTCGTGTCGCATTAGGTTTCTTGGTGGCCCTTTTTTTGCTTCATGTTGATGAGTTTTCATCGTCGATTGAACTTATGGGTCTTTTGCGAGATCTCTGCTTTGAAATATCAATGATGCATGAATGTTCAAATAAGCCAATGAGTTTGAAATATACCCATACCTTTGCCTGATTCGCAACCGATTCGAGATTCGATGCGTGTTCTCTTTTTTTCTTTGATGTTGATGAGTTTTCGTTGCTTGCGTCAATTGAAATCTTTAGTTAAATATTGCAATTTAACAGAATTCACATTCTAGTTATTGACGGGGTGCCTGTTTGACATCTTGTCAAACTATAGCATTCAGCACATCTATCAATGTGCTGAATATTGAACGACATATGACATGCACATTTGAATATAACCACAAAAAATTAATCAACAACTATTATCGCAAGGCATTCAAATTAAGCAATTTCATTCCGAAAACGAAAAGGATTGCAAAGGTAATTTGAGTTGAATTGCATTTCAGTTATTTCAATATTATATATATAGTGTTGAATCTTTTAAATGTGATTTCAGTAAAAATGGAAAAGAGTCAACCAAACACTCGAAAACGCAAGCGCAATGAAGACGACGTTTGCTCTGCGAAAACAGGCGCAAGTGAATATAAGTTAAGATCACAAAAAATTGTCTTGAATTCCGCAAAAAAATCAGAAAAAACAAATGAGGTAATAAAATGTATCATTGCTGAAAAGCTCAATTCGAATGCTATTTTTGTGGTATTGATCAAATTTCTTCGAAAGTCCTGCTTCTTCTTCCAAAAAGAGTTTTGTGGTAAAGGACAAATGGTATGTTTCAGGATTTCTTCTAGCTTTCACTGGCGCCAAATTCATCATCATATCCATAAAATTAGCTCCACCATTTTCTCCTCTCACAAGGGCTTTGATTTCATTGGGAATGGCATATTCGCTAGGGAATTGTGCCATACTCAAGTGACCGTAACCCCTATTGGAATCACATATCGAAAAATTTAATTACGTTTTTTATCTCAACAAATCAAATTGAACTCACGTATTCTCACTCTCCATAGAAAATGGCATAATACCATTATTTTCTAGAATATTGTTTGGATTTTTTGCATCACAGACAGATCCATAAGTTGTCTCGTTGTTGATATCCAATAAGTCAAGTGGGTTAAATGCGTTGTGGCCTGGGTTATGGCTACAAAGGCTTTGTTTGACATTTCTTTTTGCTTGCGTATCGATGTTGATGGGCTGCTCGATCTGCTCCCGTTTCCACCTAAAAATTCCTTCAACTTATGGTTGCATAACAATTCAACAAATTTCTTCGAATCAATCGTTTTGTTTGAAATATTTTCACGGAGAGTTGATGTGCTTCCTTCTAGAATTTTAATTAATTTCCTATATTCCAATGTGTACTGAAGAGACGTACTCAAGTTTTCAAACAATTGTTTCTCAGTCTCAGCAATGAAATTTTCAATTAACTTGTCCATCGTTTTCGGAGCTCTGCGAACAGCATCAGGAGATTCTTCAATGGGTTTCATGACCAATAGCTCGTGCAAATTCGTAAGGAACTTCATTCGCTGATCAGTGGTTGGTCCTGTGCATTCCGTTTTTGGAGCTGTTTTTGAATTTTGCGCTTTGATTGTTGGCCGTGAGCTCTTTCTTCTAGTCTTTGTCGATGCCTTGGACTTTGATGCTGCAATCTCTTTTGAGATTTTGACTGTCGGCTTATTTGTTTCGATAAGCTTGAGCTCTTCCACAAACTTATCGATATTGCCCCTTCCCTTAGATATTTGTGATCCACTTTGTGATGAAGCGCGAACGATTTTTGCCTTTGAACTTAGGGCATCCTGAGCCGATGCATCATTTGCGCAATTCTCTTTTATTCCATCGTTAAAAGATAACTTTGTTCGCTTTTTCTCATGTTTTTTATCTCTATAAAAATACATAAAGAAAAAAGAACGTATTGAAGCAGTGCATTTTCATATTTTTTGAATGAATAAATGATATTAAAATTTGAACGAAAAACTTACGAATGATCAGATGATTTGTGCTTAGAGTTGAACCGTGTGGTGACGGTTTTGTTTGGCGATAAAGTTCCTTTCCTATCCACAACATTTGAGCTTCTAGTGCGAACTCTCTCCAAAGTTGACACCAAAAGCGATTTGATTGCTTGTGATTTGGAATCTTCATCAATTTCGCTCGATTTGACCGGTTGTGTTGATGAAGTGCCTGTGGGTTTTTCGAAAGTCGCACGATGATCAACCAATGTCTTTAACGATGGCAAATCTCTGGAAATGGACGAACATAATCTGATTTCAATTAAAAAGTACATTTAATATTAATAACAGTAATTAGTAAAAAGAATTAAACTCACAAAAAACTAAGATCCAAAGAACATTTTAGACTCATTGGGCCCTCTTGAACTTGCTTATCAATTCCCCCTGACTCATCTGGTTCATAATAAGAAAGACTCGGCGAGTAATCGGTTGGTCTATTTGCTGCTCCATTGTCATTACGAGGCGTGATCAAGTCTTTGAATGGAGTCAAAATCGGGTCGTGTGTAACGACGGAGCTTGGCGTTGATAATAGTGAACCATCCATTAACGATTCTATTGGCTGCAGCCTTCTAAAAATATAAAAAAAATGTCATTCGATTTGAATTCAATAGAGAGGTTTTTATTCTAATCTAATAAAAAATTGATCTTACGGTGGTGGTGATTTTGGGAAAATCGCATTGAGACTCGGCAGATCATCAGAGATCATTTCATTCATTGCTTGTTCTTCCAAATGAGTGGAAGCTGCAGCTGGTTGGAATTTGATAGTACAATAGTCCAGACAATAGTCATGGTCATCGGGAAATCCATACATAAAGCCAGCCAAGTCCGAAAAGCCAGCTTGCGATTCGGAATTTTCATCAACAACCACTTCGATTGGTTTGGCCGATTGTTTGGCCAATGCTTGTGATTTGGAATCTTCATAAATTTCGCGCGATTTGACCGGTTGTGTTGACTCTGTTGTTTGAGTCGCCTCTCCCACCGAGCTTTGTAATACTTTTGACATTTGCGAATCATTGGATGCTGAATCATTATCGGAATTGGCGTCCTTGACCACGGGAGACGATGCGTTTTCACCTAGATTTTTACTTAAACTATTCCGCGTTGAATCTTTATCAATATCATTTGACTCTTTGAATTCATAGTACGAGCTACTAGATGAAGTGCCTGTAAGTTTTCAGGGGGGGGCATTTGCCCCCCCCTGGATTTGGTGTGAGCAAATTTTTGAACGATCATTCAGCTCATTGTGCAGAATCAAAACTTGGATACGTTCTATAATGGGTGAAAATCGGAATTTTTACACATGTATTTAAGGTTTATACATGCTAAAGGTGCAATTTTTAAGGCGCACGATTGGTCACGATTACAATCGTATACGATTTTTGCCATAATCGTGCGTCTTAGAAACTGATAAAAAGCGAATCGTGCACGATCATAATCGTTGACTTTTTTCACAATCGTTGAACGATTATAATCATTTTACAAATAGTATATTCGAATTGAGTATCGTACACGATTAATTTGCATTTCGTAAGTGAAATAAATCGTTTCGAACGTATGTACAGATCAATGGCTACACGATCCTGTAATCGTGCGCCTTGTGAAATTGCGATGCTTAAAACGTGGGGCGAGGGGCGAGTTGTGCAGACAGGTGCGAGTCGTCGCGTAAAAAAAAGTCACACGTCTCACTGATGTGTATGAGTTAGGCTGCGTCAAGAGACACTGTAGCGAACGCGCGTAGTGAGAGTGAGCGCGGCGAGTTATATAACTGATAGTGAGTGCACAGCAGTTATATACACCCTCTTATCTATAGACATTAAGATCAGCAATGTATCAAGCTATCAAGTAGTAGTCAGATGCTAGATCAGAGCACGACTCTCTCCACACATGAAGCACTAGTGCGACACACACACAAAAACATCACACAACTACGCGAGACTACATATGTATCATCTCTCACAACAGACATCGTGAAAAAAAACAATAAACACAACAACAAAAAAATCACAAAATAACAAAAACCTAAAATTTAATCACAAAAGCAGGACAACGAACAAAACAACACAACAGACAAACAAATCAAAACAAATCATAAACAATCATAATCAACTAGTAAAGAAATAAAAGACTCAGCACATCAACTCCACAACAACACATGACGCATCCCCCGCCTTCCTCCACGCCCACCCAACCCCTGCATCTCACCCAGCCACCACTGAACCCCCTCATTACCGTGTTCCGCTCACCGCCCAGTCCCCCTGCGCCGCATTTACCCCCCGTCCCCGCGTGGGCGCGCACCCACCCACCCACCCACTCACCGTCACCCCCCATCTCACACCCCCGCCCCACCACCACACTGCTATTCCAGACTCCACACATCCCCACGGCTTCCAACTCCAGCACAACCCCAGGCCCGCTCTCCGCCGAACCCTCTGCGACCAACAGGGCCAAGAACCACAACAACCCCGGGGGCCACAACGTTACACGCGCCCCTATCCACAACAAAGTCTACCAAAAGCACTATTAACAGACCCACCCCTACAAACAGCAATCTCATTCGGACCGAGCCAACCTCCTCACGCATCCGACAATCCAAACAATGGGACAGCGCAGCGTCCACGACACCCCAACGTCATTCGAACCACACGCCGGACCTACGGACGAGCCGTTAATACGAACACCCTTAATAGACCACATCGAGACAAGCCCGGCGAACAGGTCCACCGGACGGCCCCGCATAACACGTACCCTCCATGGGCCGCCCCAGACCAAACTCCTGCGTCACATTCCCTAGTATCGTGCTACAACCGTCCCTAAGAACACAACCAACTAACCGCCAGCAGAATAGGCCCCCTCCTCCCCCACCGCCCTCGACCCCAAACCGGGACCATCCTAAACGAAAGCCGTCCACAACCAAGGGACACACATCACCAAAAACAACATGATTGAACACGGGGCAACCACCCAACAAAAAATTCACAACCAAACCCAAAAAGCAACAAAAAACAACAATAAGAAACACAAACAAGGCAGAACCTAAGGTAAACACACCCCAAAACAAACACACATGACCGAGCGGTGCCCCAGAGAAAAAGACCCACAAAAAGCAAACCACTACACCACCACAAACAACCAACGCCCAAAGGACGGACATATGCACCACAACATCACACCCCACGCCAGACACCGAAAACCCGACAAACCACCTCTCTAACACACACTAAAGCCCCGCCCACCGCCCCACCACCCCCCGCCTGAAGGCACCCCGCCCTCCAAAGTCCACCACGTTACAACACCCCCACACCCGGAACACACCCGTCACCCCAAACGGAGCGGCGACCACCACAAGACACACAAAAAAAACAAACAACAAGTGACACCCATCCCAAGGGGTTCCATAAACAAGCTCCACTATCACACCGGCACCCACCCCGTACAACTCGACAAAGCCGAACCGGTCCCCAAACAGTGTAACAAAAAAAGGTCGCACCCTAGACATAGACCCAAAATTCTCCACCAAAAAGGACCATCAAACACCAAAATAAAACAACCAACACCTCAAAAAAGAGGATCACCACACCACGGTACACCCACACAAAACAGACCACAAACCAGGAACAACCATGCACAATCAAGAGAAACAACAATACCAAAGGTCCAACACCCGACACTAACCACATGGAATAACAACACACCGTCCATTGCCACGCTTACACCCCGAAGACCTACGCCCACGCCGTCCAAAAACACATAACCCAGACGAGAAACGCAAACACAAACAAAAGACAAACAACAACGTCAGCATTACCCTGCAATTGACCGACGACAAAACACACCAACCACGACCAAACAAAAACAGACCCCAAGAAACCAGAATCCACACCCACCTACCGGCACAACCCTACCAACCCGCAAAAACAAACACACACGAAACCCAAGCCTCTGAGACTGATTCAATAAACAAAGTAATCCAACACATAGGCTAAGACCTTAAAATTACTACACCCTAACCACACAATATAACCAAACCAAAGAAATAAATACTTAATCGACTATCCGCACAAGAAAAGGCAAAGACGACACCCTCAAATAACCACACAACCATGAACACACAGCAAAACTCAATAACCCACAGCCCCAAATCCCCCCACACAAATACACCGTGCTACATTGCGCCCAAAAGAAACACTCCGAACACGCCTAAAAACTGCACAAATACAAGCAACAACCAGAGCCCCTTACCTCAACACCCAACCCCCAAAACCAATCAACACACCAATTCCACCACCAACCCCAACCAACGAATACATATCCCACCTACAGCACCAAAAATCCAAAACCACAACCATAGGAGGACTCCTCAGAAAACTAAAAACAACAAAGCCCCCTCCCACCCGACACACACAAATAAACACCCAACCCCCCACCGAAAAACAAACAACTAAAAAACACCAAAGCACTACCCCATCTAACCTTAAAGGCGAACAAACTCATACAAACACAAAAGACCACAAAAAACAAACACACCAATCCACCCCCACCCATCACAGCAAATAATCCCCACATCAACAACATAAATGATCGCAATAAAACATGCTAAACGGTCCACACTACCACTGACACAGCCCAACACACCACAGTATACCTGCCAGTAAAAATAAGGACAAACTTTCCACACACGAAGACAGGACCCACCACCCCCTTAAACCTTTACAAACGCATCAGACACAACCCGCCAAAAAAAACCCACCAACCCCAGACAACCCCGGGAGCCAAAAACCCATCAGCCCCAACACAGGACAAACGAGCATAAAAAAACTCACACAAGACCACTTAAAAACACCAGCACACCCGCACAAAAAATGCACCACAAACCCCACACAGAAACCAACCAAATCCACACACAACAAATCCCACACCACCAGACGCACCCCAACCCCCCCGTCACAGAGCAAAAACAAAACACACACACACAAATACAACTACCGCTCCCCGCAGTCATCAAGCTAATGCCACGACCATAAAACCTAGAAAAGACTAGATAAACACAACCAAAAACTAGGCAACACCAAGTATGCAAAAATCACACCAATAGTCCTCGAACCAAACTGTACCGAGAGTAACACCACATACCCTCATCGACACCCATAATCCACAAACTCAAACAATAATCAATCAAGCAACACCACGAAACATAACTCACCCCCAAAATAAATAACCCATACCATTAACATAATACTGTATGCGCAAAGTATCACCACCCCCAGCAAACACACAAACAACGCGCAAACAAAAGGATCACCCCCCCACCCCAGCCGCCACGCCCACACCCTTGACAGTACAACCCGCAACAAAAACAAAACGACATGCCTCCCCCCACCAAGAAACCACACAAAGAAATTAAGACCAATCCCACCAGAAAGAAGGACACAACAGCCCATACCAAAACCAGGAGCACTAATCCTTCAACTCCGCCCACCCTACACCACCACACCTCCCAAACCACAGGGGAAAAAACACAACGACATAATCCGCGACAAAACCCCACCCAACCCAAGAACACACCCAACAAACCCATACAAACACCAACGAAACACCGCAACACAAATGAGCAAAATCCCATATCACCACGCTAAAAGCAAAATTAACAGGGACAACCCACAACAAAACCCAAAACAGACCCCAAAAAAAAACCAACGAACAAAAGAAACATCCCAACCCTTAAATCATCCCATGACCCAGACAAAACCCCGCGCCCCCCTCTCCTCATTTGTGACTCTAGCCAAGAAGGCCCCCAAGCCAAAACACCCATACTCAGGACCAAACAAACCACCAAACCCACCAACTCAATAACTACCCCCAAGCAACATAGAGACAAATACATATCCCAAAAACAAGCATCGATAAAGCCACAGCAAACAACGAAAGTCAACCCACCATAGTCAGGGATGAAACTACACATACAAGACCCAAACAAAAAAATACAAAGCACCCCCCCCGTAGACGACCCCTAAAAAAGACAACCCCCACACTACCCAGGACCTCGAAATCACGCGCCCCTACGACACTACTCACCACATAACACCACCCTACCTCCCCATCCCATCATCGACAAAACAACAAAACAATCACCACCAAGCTATACAATATACACCCGCCAGGCCCCAACCACCACAAGAAGACACACAACCCACATCCGAAATTCCCCAATCACACAGCAGACTACGACAATCCTCCCGTCCCTCCCCAACCCGGCCAGTTATAGCCCAACTACCTTAAATCCCCACCACCGCCACAAGAACCTACCACTCCCATTTTCACGCAAAAAGTAAATACGCCACCCCCCCGCACACAAGGCCACCCAACCTAAAAACAAAAACCCCCAGTCCACTACACCACAAACCCTCCCTAAACCCATACACGTTCCACAACTCCACTTACACCCCTCCAATAAACCAACTAAACACCCCCGCCGAATATACCACATCACAAAAAACATAAGAATCCCACCAAACCGAACAGCACAACTGCCCCCAGCAAACACCCTACACCCCCACCCCAACACCCGTCGCCAAATAAACATATAGAGACACCAAACCCCATAACTCAAGAAACTCGCGCACCGAAAAAAATCACATCCACTTTAACAAGTGACCAGCAAGATATTACACTATTTAAACCTACTACACCCAACAGAGATATCAAAAAAAAGAGGAAGAGGAAACCGGCACTTGCGCCCCCCTCGTCTAAGCTGGAAAATCTCACCAACAAATGTCCATACTCCTGTGGTCCTTAACCGCATCCCAAACAAAGGATAAACATCTCCACACAAAAAAAAAAACGAACACCACACTTAAACCCAATCACACACCCCACTCAACCATACCAACCAAATACACTAAAAACAACCCAATTAAAAAAATAACGGAAAACAAAACTCCCAGACCCACGAAAAAAACACACCACCACCACCAAACAAACATCAAAACCACTAGAAAGACCCCCGAGAATACAACACCTGCGTGCAACAACCACTCAACCAGCAACATACACCAAATATAAAACCGAGAACTGCACCAGAAGATCCACACAAAAAAATAACAAACCCCAAAAATCCCACACCCCACCACCGGATAGATCGATATGAAAACAGTAAATAAAGAGAAAACAGAACCAAAAAACACCCAAAAACACCCACACACCACGAATACACCAAAAAACACCGCTAACTCCAACAAACATACACACAACAGACATCACCAATCGACGCCCAGAAATCAAAAAAAGCACCCATATCACACAAAACCTAACATGACAGACATGGCCCCCATAGAACTAACCTAAGCCCAATAAGGCACCCAAATCAACCACAACCGCACCCATAAACAACCACCCCCAAAAAAAATAAATAAAACTCTCAACAAAGGAAATCAATCTAATAAAGAGATCACCAACATAACGAAATATAACAAAGAAATCAACATAAAAAAAAATACCCAAAACAAACCCCGAAAGCTAGAAAACCAAGACGGGCCAACACAATACAGACACAAACAGATGAATCCAAGGAACAAACAGAAAAAGGAAAACAACAAATAAACACTCACCGCGAACCAACACTAACACGGAAACAAGACACCACCCCAAAAAAAACGAAACAAACAAGAAAATAATAAACACTAACGAACGACAAGCGGAAAAGAAAAACAAGCCTAAGCTCAAAAACACCACAAACCCCAGGAAAAAAAAGACAAAAACAAAAGAAAAACAGCCAATGATACACGAACCCAATATAACCCACAAAAGAAAAACCACCAAAAAACTAAACGCAACAAATCACTCCACAAAGACAACATAGGTTAAACTCAAACCAAATACCCCCCAAAAACCCATAATAGAAGTAAAAAAAATCAACATACCACACGCAGTTACCCATACAAACCTCATACAACACAAAGATAATCCCACCTACCCGACCAACTAACCATCAACCAAATAACAGGTAAAAACAAAAACACCACAAACAACACACAAACAAAAAAATAAATCAACACAAAAAAAAAGCAAAATCCCAATACAGACAATTTAAAAAGACTAGAAAAACAGCGCAGATTACGGGAGCACCAAGAACCACACAGTCAGTTCTACAAAAAAACAAAATCACCCCCCTAACAAAATAAACAAACAAACACCATAACCAATACACAACACCAAGCCAACCACACAAAAAACTCCCACATACCCGGCCAAACCAAAAAACAACAAAAAAAAAAGAAACACATACAAACAAACCTAACCCACAAACCAAGACTAACATAGAATTAACAGGGCAATTACAAAGCCGTAAACAACACCATGATACAAGGAGAAAAAAAACACTAACATAACAAAGATCCTTAACCAAAAAAAACGAAAACCCACAAACACCACTTAACAAAAAAAAAACAACGCACCAGAATTACCCACACGCCAGAAAAACCCCAAACAACAAACAGCAACAAAGTACAAAAATGGATAGACAGAAAAAACCCAATCCCCACACGTAATAAGCGCATACAAATAAAAACGCGGAAAAAACACGTAAAACACAACCAGCATAAGTAAATCAACAACAAACTACAAAACAACCAACCCCTAATAAAAAATAAGCCAATCAAAAAAGAACCAGCACGCGCAAAACCCACTCCTTATAGGGAAGAACATAAAAACCACCAGCACAAACTAAACAAATCACAAAAAAAAAGCCGAAACACCCACCAAAAAACAAAAAACTCACCCCAGAGCGCGGTAAAATAACACAAAAAATAACGGCAAAATACAAACTAAAAACCAAAAAAAACAAAAACTACCACATACAAAAATTAAAACTATTCACAAGGCAGATGTACATAAATAACAAAAGCAAAACAAACAACAAGAACTAACACACACATATTAAAAATACCCGAGACAAGGTTAATAAAAGACCTTAGAACTAACATCAACAAACGCACGCGAAAATAGAAGAAACCTACTACACAAAATAAAAATCCACACGAATACACTCAAAACCACCTTACCACAAACAAAACACAAACTAAACAATAGGAAGATATGAAAAAAACGAACGACAAAATATCCGCAAAAAACCAATCACCAATAAAAAACAAAATAATAGCACACCCCACAGACCCCAAAAAAACCCTAACCAAACGAACAACCACCACAACACCGAAACCCCAGTAAACACTCAATACCACCATATAACAAAATGATCTAAACTATTAAAAAAAACATCAACAAAAAAACACGAAACTAAAAAACAAACACCCTGCTTATGCATTTTCTATCACTGGAAGTTAGAGGGGACCAATATAAAACAAAAGACAATGAGAACCATCACCAAGCCAACTACTATACATATGCATACTAGAATATTAACAATCATAAAAAACAACCAATATCCGTTATAGAAGTAGGAGTATAAATTGCGCGATTCACAAATCTGAAAATGAAAACCTAATGCGTATACAAAAGTATTAGAGGTCAATAGTTGATAGAACTACCCTCCTTACCAACGCAGCTCCAAGGAAGAGATTTGTGGATCTCACCATGCGAAGCATTCACGCATCTGATTACACACTGGATACATTGAGTGAATATATTAGCTAGCACAAATGAATTCAGATCGGTAAAATACACATAGTAAGTACATACCTTAATCACAACTGGACTCTGGGCGCTAAAGACAACCCCACTCTAAAACAAGGAATCCACTAAATCTAGGATACTCACTCATATTACCTACGTTTGGAATATTAATATATGTGGCCAAATTATATGATACTTTTTTGCTCACATAGAGGAATTGAGCCAAGGCCAGATAATCATCAAGGAGGCAAATAGATTATTTCGCAGTTGCCACAAAGGACTACAAGAGCACATCACTGGACATTATAAGTGAAGGAGAGGGACCATATATTCACAGCGGTATTGGAAGAGAAGGGAAAAGACCCACGCCTTGAGCTAATAATTATATAACAATCTTACATAATGGTAGCGAAAATATTGGGGCAAAAAAAAAAACTGCACAGACAGAACAAGAAAGAACCACGACTGACGTCTGAATGGAACCCATCGGTAATAGCATATGAGCACACAACAAAAAAACCATAAAAGGGAAGAGAAAAAAAAAAAACACAATAAAACAACTAAATTACAAGGATACCCTGAACTGAACACGGAATGACCACACACCGTACTTAGGGGGAAGTGGATACTTGACACCGAACCGCCATTGTAAACCCCGGTGCACAGGCATACTTACCCCTAGATATAGGCCAAACTAAACACAATAAATTCACAGACACTCAGGGAGAATTCATAAAGAAAGCCAAGAGAGAAGAACTCAGATTCTACGTTGGCGAGGTAGGGATGCATAGGAGGGTACATTGTGCTTTTCCAAACAAATCTAAAATACAATTAACTCCACAGGAGACACAGAAGCCCGTGAAAATAATTGATGAATACCATCGGATAATAGAGTAAACATAACAAACTTTAGTGCCACACCAGGACAACAAAGCATAAGAGACAGATATGGAGAGATTCCATTTTAAAACCCATCACACACACGCAATCAATAATACCCCACGGATGCAAAAGGATAACACACCACACCCACAAACCCACGACAACTACCTGAATTGAGATAACAAAAAAACAAAAACAGAGTAAAAAAAACAAATAGTCCTAGACCATCAAAGACATAAAAAACTCAGGCAAACCAGTCCAGTTTCAATACAAACATAACATGCTTTAGGCACACTAAATGACCTGAAGAAGTACATAAAAAATAACTATAACGCCGAAATATAGATGGTGGCACGTTGCGACATAGGTGCCTAAGGATGAAGATCAATCTGTAAGAAGTTGGCATATGGGTGAACGGGTACAGAAGAAGGAATTTGCGAGATGGAAAAAAAACATCAAAGTCAATAACAAACACCCTCAAGGAAAAAATTCCCCAAATATCACGGAAACACAAGGTGAGTTAAATAACGGTACTACACGGAGTCTGAATTAGCAAAGATCAGAGACAGTACATACAAACCGGAAAACCAATACACCACAGAAACACATAAAGTCCAAGGCCCCAACTACATACCGTGTGTAAAACCCAGCAAAGGATGAATTGGATTTGCTTCTTCTTAAGCAGATGCGTGAGTTCCTATTGGCCGAAGGATAGGAAATGACTCGATAGTCTGGACACAACATTCCAAAACTATAAAGGGGGGTGTGAAGCTTGATCAAAAAAAACCAAGGTAAGGTTACGAGACAAAACAACTACCACCACAAAACTATGAGTTGCCCACGACAGCCTTGTTAACCCAAAAAAAAAAAGAACCCTCACAAAAAAAAACCCTATAATCAAACCAACATAGAACAATAATCACAACCATGGCCGTAATTAAAGTCCCGAGGCTTAACGGATTGCTTTGCTGGAACTAATTTGATATTGGATTCCAAAATTGAAGATCCTTCTGTCAATTCAAAGGGCATACGGTTCTTAAAGCTAGCGTCGCATCTACCAACAAACGTATTAACCAACACAAAAACGAACATTTTCAAACTTTTACATACATTCGACCAAGGGTAGAGGGAGGGCCGTAAGAGACCAGAACACGTACCTCTCAAGACATGACTCATACCACACGTAGGTCAATTGATACTTTCTCTCTCATTACATCCGACCCGAACGCATAATATAATCACAATAAGCGCTTCACACAAACCCAACAAAACAATAACCAGGTGTTTACTTTCTACATTTTATTAGATATTTCCGAAGATTCACATTATAACCAACCTCAAAGCATTTATAAACACCACTGATACGGAACACTCAACCTGGTGCTAAAATAAAACTCAAAGGTGACAACCAGCGAACCCCCAACTTTTAAATGTCAATAAAACAAGGAAAAAGATAAAGGAGGAGGTATCTCATATGAGTTTATATCTTGCGAGCGGGTAATGTACTATGCGCGTTTTATAAACTTGCTGGCGTTGTAGAATGAATTATACGTATTAAATACAACATTTGTACCAATTGTGATTCGCTCACCCCTTGCGATTGTGCCAGAATCTCTATGGAACTTAAATCTGTCGTCGCGTTGAATATCTCATTCTGCCTTAACTACGCTCAAGCTAACGGACAAAGCCGAACTCATTAGATATAATGATAAAAACAAACAATTGGGTTGTAGCGTAGTGAAAAAAAGATTGATGAACACCCACATGAGGTAGGACAAGCGAGGTGGTATTCCGAACTGCACTGATGGGGCTCACATTAAGGATATCTAAACAAGGTGCCAAGAACTAAAGTCCACATAAGACCTCCTTAATGAGTTGGTATTAATGATCAAATACAAGCACGTTAAAAACATAATCATAAAATAACTAAAAAAAAAACAAAACAAAAACAAACATACACCCCCAAATAAGACAAACAATAACTACCGGTTGAGGTAAATCCTGTGGTTTCTCATTCGATAATACAATCCAAAAGAGCACCAAGATGAACAATATTACGCACATCAAGTGAAGAATTTACAAAGCCTGGAGTAGATAAAAAAAGTGGAGACACACACAACAAAACAACACTAAAAGAAAGTGATGAAAAGAATGCACAGAAAACAAAGCGCTTGCAAGGACCCCCCCTGGACAAGAAGTCCAGAGAACAGAAGAGACAGAAAGGGTGGCTAAGGCGAATCATAAGAAGTACAACAAACAGTTGAAAAGCAAATGTAGTTATTCTAAGTTCTGGAGAGACTTCATGTATATGATCAGAAAACAAATATTAGAAAACCTAGTGGAATAACAAAGTGATCTAGCGGATAGCCAATCTGAGTCATAAACAAGGTCTCACTAGTTGGGAGCAAAGTACACTTACCGACGTATGCAAAGCATTGGACGCGTGCAACGTACCATAATTTTATATTGGAGACACCATTAAAGAGGTGCAAGATGATTTTTCCATCAGCGAGCAAATCAAACAATGGAATACTAATGCACGAAATACACATCACCAGAGCGTTTTGCAAGGACAAACGCTAGACAGGGAGATGGTACTATAGGCCAGATAATTGTCGATATATCGTACCTAGAGACACCAAAACCAAACATGTTTCTAACTAAGCCATTTTAGAATTCACACCACGTTGTTCTCATAATACAAAAACAAGGCATGAGGGGGCCAAATGGCCGTGTTTAACTACACACACCCCAAAACACCAACAACACCCACTAAACCAAACTTACACAAACACCCACACACCGCAACTAAAAGAAAACACCCAAATCAATACTGGCAACCATCCAAAGGTAAAAATAGGAAAGAATTCACCCAAAAAGTTGGCGACTAACACCGATTTCCTACGAAGAAGTGGGCGCCCGGACACATCATTGACTGACCAAAACGACAACTCACGAAAGTACTCTCGAGGCGGACCCCAGAAAAAGAGGAGAAATCAGAAACCAGTTACAGAACGGTTGAGGAGCCATCCCGGTTAGTCCAGTGAATAGCGACTCACAGGCATAACGAACACTTTAATAGTGTTATCCAATCCAACACAACCACGAGATTCTTACGCCAATTTTCCATGCGCTCGAATGAAGGCCTGTCAGGTTTTCCCTTTGGATTTCTATCCCAGCACACATCGGACAGTGGAGGAGGGCTGTAAAGGTCATAAGAACCAATCACCAATATACAAAGAGCGGACATGGCCCGGCTCATAACATGTAACTAACCCTAAATCTACAATCAGACCACATCGATTCTCCTTTTTCACATTGCTTTTAGTTATTACTCTTAGTTACTTGTCCACTCACCTTTGATCGGTTTGCGCTGTAAAAATCTATCATGCCGCGCCACTAAAGCAAATGTGACGACACCCCTACCTCTTGTAGGTATTTAAGTCGCTACAGAACCTTCCGATTTACTGCCCCGATACGGGTAAAGTATATAAAGTGTTAAACACCCTAGAAAAAACACACACACAAAACAGAAAAAAAAAAAAAAGAAAACAAAAAAATAAAAGAAAAGGGAGACAAAAACAGAACTCGGCACTCCGACTAGCCGGTTTAGTTAATCAACACACAATCTAGGTTTACTTTTTGCTAGATCGAGGTGATTGGCAACTCTAGGATCAACAAGCACGGCATAGAGGTGACCTGAACGATCGTGCTTACGTCACAACATTATCACACAAAAGATTGCCACCCCACAAGAAGACTCAAATTAATTATCTCTAGGAAAGTAAATACACACATCACTCCTATTCAATGTTCTAGCATCCTAGTGGTGAATAGAATCCCTCAAGTATGTCTACTAATAGCAAACAATGTACAATTGCACAAAAAAAACAAAAATGAATAAAACAGTGGCAGACGAACCCGACGCACAAAAAACACTACACAACAAACCACAAATAGAGACAAGTGAAGAATAAAAGCAGAACATTATACACTTTTTCTACAACCCCGCAAAATACCACACCACCCTCACCCCCCCCACACAAAAAAAACAAAAAAACCAAAAACAAAACCAAAACAGAAAAATAGAATCCTGAAAACATAAAAAAAACACCGAGACCACAGCCCCAGAAAAGGAAAGACGAAAAACAGGTAACTATACAGTGAAAACAACCCAAAATTATCCAGTCCCATGAACACAGGTTCAATTTCCACATACTACACTCCACGTATTCAGTTTGATGACCCGAGAGACCCCAATCCACCAAAACCACGCAATACAAAAAAAAAAAAACAACGCATACACTCAAAACAAACAACAAACAACTCAAAAATGAAAACAAACCACCAAACCAACAAAATAGCTCAAATATAACACGAACATTTTGAAATAACATGAACGACCCACATACCTAACACAAATAACCAAAAAAAGGTAAAACAAAACACACGAATAAACACAATGAAAACACCCAAGAACAATCAACAAACAACACACATATAAGACAGAAAAAGGAAAACCACCAACAACAGAGGCTACGGCGGGCAACATCGACAACAACAGATCCAAACACAACAATACAAACGACCAATTACGTCAAATGGGGTGTACATGGGCAAAGGGACGGCAAAACAGACGCAAAAAAACGGCCAAAAAAACAACACCCAAAAACTCACCAAGAAAAAAACAATACAACATAGAGAGGACCCACAAAAAAAAAAGAAAAAACGGAGAAAAACCAAAAAAGACCCTTAAGGACAAGAAACAGAAATAAAACACCAACCCCACTCTTACCCCAACTAGAAAAAAAGATAACTTGCGATAAATCGAAGAAAAAAAATTACGATACAAAAAATGTCAGACCAAATGAGGGCCCCCCGCCTCCACCCTCCACCCCCAACCTACCCCCCCCCCCCCAAGTATCCCCCTACATTTCCCAGCAACCCCGCACAACCCCCACCACCCTAAACCGAACCGCCTCCCACCCCCTCCGTGCCGCCCCTCCCCGCCCCCCGACCATCCATCCCCAACCCCCCTCCCACCCCCCCTGCCTCCCCCCCCCTCTACCTGCTTCACGCCCCTCGCCCCCTTTTCGCAACCCCCTTCACCCCCCCTCCATCCATACAAGCTCTCCCGGACAGACCCAACTTTATCCAGTTAAATTAGGGCAAAAAATATAAATGTCCTACTCCCGACAAGAACCCACCCCCGACCACCGCATACATTACCAAAAGAAAATCATTCAGAAATTCCTTAAATAAACTATGCCCACCATACCAAAACCACCAAGTCTCCCAAACTCTTAGTAACACCAACCCTAACATCAACTCTCTCGACACCACCCCCTAGAACCGCCCCCACACCAAACCCACAGCCCATAATCTTCAGACTACCCACCGTCGACCCCCCAAAAAACAACGATCCAAATACACATACCACAGACTCTACCACAACCCTGAAGCACCTACTAAAGCCAAAACCAAAACGACTACACACATAAACAACAACCCCCCGCCTAATAACAACAATCCAATCAAACTCGAATCACAAACTAAAAAAAAAACAAAAAACAAAAAGCTTACCACAAAAACCCCAGATACCAACGAAAATTCACCACGCCCAACACACCACACATACCCCTCCACACCAACCCCCACACACCACAGCAAACACTCTAGCACCGCACACAAACCACCCACCCACCTCTCCCCAAATCTGAACACCTCCCCCAGCAAAACCAGAAACCCCCACCACGCCACACCAACAACAACCTCTACGAATCTGCTCCATCACACACGACCCCATCACTCATGACATTCACACCACACCCAACAGTCGCCACCAAAGAAAATACTAATTCATAACAACCTCAAGACCACAGCCAAGACATCCTCGCTCCAAATCTCCCCCAGCAAAAAACATAACACGACAACAACCCCTCCACTTACACCAACAAAACCCACCACACCCTCAGTAGTCACACAACACCGCAACATAGCAACCCAAAACACACCGAACCCTCCACGAACACAAAGCAACTCACAACCCAACAAGCAACCACAAAACCAAACCACCAACCCCCAAAAAACGACCAAAACCACTTCACAACACACAACCACCTATATAAGACAAAATCCCTCCCCAAACCGACCTACCCGCTGACATACCCAGCACACCTAAACTCAAAAACATATAAAGACCCATCTCACACCCCCCCAAACAGAACCCGCCTACCAACGCGCACTAGCACAAACTCCCCCCCTCAACAACCCCCTCCCACAAACCAATACTACACAACCAAAACATTAAATAATACCCACAAGATATTAGACAATAACACACTCGACTAAAAAAGATAGACGTCCACAAAAGCACAACAATACTCAGTATAGGCCAACAGGAGACTATACATCTTAAGATAGGCCGCAAAAAACCCCAACACGCAGAAAAACTCGACGAAACAACAACAAGACATAAACCAATAGAAAGACATTACACGAAAAACAGAATACATCCACAGTACTACACAAAACGCCCCCCCCCAACACATCTACGAACCTCTCGACTTAAGCCCTACCCCACACAAATCGAGCCCCACCCCCCCCCTCCCCACCGAACGTAATTAATTCTAATCCTCCTACCCCACCCCTCACCTCCACCCAACTCCCATCCCCACCCTGGACCCCAGCCCAACAACCACACCCAACCCCTTCAAAACCTAAAAAAACCAAAGCCAGAGGGCAACATCCAAACCAACACCTAACCCGCCCAATCAGAAGACCGACGCCCAAAAAAGACCACTGAGTGAAACTATATACCATTAAACAAACAAAAAGATAACGTACAATAAAACCAAAAACAAAAAGAAAAGACTCAACACAACTAAACACACAGAAAAAACAAACCAATAACAAATAAAAAGAAGACAACAGCAACAAAAACCAGCCATAACCCAAAACCATCGATCTACAAGAAACACAGTATAAGACCAAAAACAACACTCCAAACCAACTCCCAAACTTGCAAACCGCCCGACTTAAGTCTTTCCCTACCCACCAAAAACAACAACATCAACAAAAACCCCAATCCTCGAAACACTTAACCCAAATGAACAAACAAGGTGACAACCTACCGTAACAACACATAGAATCAAGTCCCCACACAAACAAAAAATATAAATCTAATCTATTCACTCACACCCCCAAAACAAGAGAACAAGGAACAACACAAAGACGCAACCAACAGTCCACAGACGAGCGAAAACAACTAGAAACCCAACGGAAGACACCAGTATAAACACAAAGAACAAAGCAAAAACCAACGACAACCACGACAAAACCCGCAGCAAAGTACTATAACACACCCCAACACTATTCAACCTAACAATCAACCAAAACCACCAACATGCAACCACAAAAGGCAAACAACCACAAAACACCCAAACAATATTGAGAACCCACACACAAAAATCCATATAAAAACCACAACACAACCAGTTCACCCCAACCAACCCTCATAGAAATGCAGAACCAGAGAATGAAAACATACGGACCCATACCGACCCAAAAAAAAAAATATTCCAGAAAATAAATAACAAGACAACCAGCATAAACACGACGACAATGCCAGAAACTACCACCCCAAGAAAAAAGAAACCACAAAACGACAAAATCAAAAAAGAAACACATGCAGAAAACACCCCCCCTAAGCCCTTCCCACCGCAAACTCTACAATCCCCCCCGCCCCCGCCCCCGCCCCCCCCCCCTTCGCCGCCTCCCCCCCTCCCCCCCCCCCCCCCCCCCGCCCCTTACCCCCACACGATCCCCCCGACCCACCGACAGTAACCACACTGAAAACACGGTTACCATCCCCACAACACACCATCACACCAACACCAAACCTCACCGAAAAACCCACAACCAAACGACAAAATCACCACACCGAAACCCTCCCAACCAACAGACCGTACATACCCTACCCTCCCCCCACATACCATTTCCCCATACCCTACAACTTACCAACTCACTCACCCCCCACGCCTTCCCCACCTCCATCCCCGACACCATACATACCACTGCCCCCCCCACCCACCCGGCCCCCCCCAAATCCCCCCCCTTCCAACCCCACCCCATCACCCGATCCCCCACACGCCCCCCCAACCCCCCCACCACCCCCCCCCCCCCCAATCCCCCACCCCTTCGCCCCCTCACAACCACCCCAATCCGAATGGGCTACACGACACCACCCCCCCCCCACCCCCCCTCCCCACCAACCCCCTCAACCCCGTGCCCCCCTAAAACGGGAGTCGTCACTCACTCAAAAAACAAAAGTAAGCACCTTAACCTCGAACCCCCAATAAGAACCAACCAAAAACAACCATAACAATAAATGCCGATCATATGTCCAAAAACAACATTAAAACACACTACAAAACACTGAACAAAACAAGAGCAACAACCCAATCATCAAAAGCACATAGAACAACAAAAACTAAAAAACTCCTGCACGATACACGCTCTCCAATCTCCAGCCCCGCCCCCCCTACCCACGCGAACTCCACTACCCACTATAACACAGTGAACAGCCCCACCCTATACTATCACACCCAAGTTGAACACCCCTCGGACGAACAAACCCTCTATGATACACACGCAAATCACAAAAAAAAAGACGGTACTGAAAGCCGACCTGACATTGTCAAAAACAGAATAATCTCACCAAACACCGACACAACCCGAAAAGCCCAATACGACAACAGGGCAAACAGCACGAAAAAATGCAAAATCTACCCTGCAGCAGAGCCACCCGAACCATATCACGGAGTGTCTGCCCATCATGCGCTCCCTCAAGGATACCCCACCCCACTACCATCGCCCATGAAACCGTGACCCTGCCAAAACACCCAAATCCCCGCTTCCCCCCTCCCCACACACAACACCAACCCAATCGGCCTCCGACCCCACAAAAACCAAAACCCAATCCCCTCAACACCCCATTACACTAAACACACAAACCAGAGTACACAACACACCACCAATAAACCCATTAAAACACAAAAACACCAAACATAAAGAAACACCAAACATACAACCGAAACACAAACGATCACAAAAAACCCAAAACAGCTAAAAACCACTGGAAAGAACCCACAAAACTTTTAAACAACACCTTAGACCATAGAAACCAACCTAAACTTGTTACAAAAACACATCAAATAAAACCAAGCCACCCCAACCAATAAAATAATGAATAAAACACAACATACCATAAAAAAGAAAACGAACAAAACTCAAACACAAACCATACAATGTAAAAAAAACGAATACAAAACCCCCAAAAACTAAAACGATACAAAAACAAAAAACAATAAGACAAACCCAAGTAAGACAAAACAAAAAAACTTAAAACCAAACAACACAACCCAGATAGGCAACATAAAACACCGACCAAGAAAAGAATACCTATAAAAAAGCAAAAACCCATCCCAAATATAACAAATAAAAAAAAATAAAAAATAAACAAAAAACACCCCACCAAAATGTACCACAAACAGTTGCGAAAAAACAACCAACGGAGGAGGCGGAAAAGAGAGAGATACACTAGATGCGCGTGTTAGTGTGAGTGTTATTCGGGGAGCTGCACACTCATCCATCTGTTGGTGCTGCTGCCTCCTCACACTACTTGCAAGCTAACATTGCTTGCTTTTGTCATATGTGTCTATGTGCTAGCACACTAATTAAAGCGTCAAACTAGCGTTTGCAGTGT